>WWET01000423.1:67816-82859 GCA_011038615.1 Limnodynastes dumerilii
ACACACACACACACACACACACACACACACACACACACGCGCGGTATATATATTTTTTAATTATCCACAGTGCCAAGCTTGTCATGGTACAACACAAGAAAGGAGGATTGTGGGAATTGCCTGTTGAGAATTGTCTATTCAGAATTGTAGAGGCAATGAAGATGGCATATCCTATATACAAACTAGATCAGTACAAGTCCTTGATATTAGTAGTTGCTGCAAGCCTGTAAGACTGGGCACACACTGGGGCTTTTTGGTCACCCAATCCAAAGATCATTTCCCCAGATATCTTACCAGTGTGTACTGTCCAATGATGATTGAAAATCTTTTGAAACAATCTGTTATCTTTTGACTTGATCTTTCAAAGCTTCTAATATGCAGGTAAGAAATGGAAAGATATCTTTTGCTTTTTGTAAGTGTTTACTTTAGATGTTCAGACAGTACACACTGGTAAAAAAGTCTTGATTGTGTGAATGGAAAGATTATCTGCTGAAAATCCCAGTGTGTATCCTTGTTAAGATTACGGTGTGGGGTTTAGACTCATTCTGTGCTACCTCCAAACCACTAATATAACCCACATGTAATACATGGGTCTGGAGATGTCAAACCATACACACGTAGGGTATATTGTGGGTGTGGGAATGGCACATACTATTTAATATCATGTGCATATTAGGGGTCCTGGAATAACACATACTATAATGGGATATATTAGGGGTCTGGGAATAGCAAACTATATACCATAGTTATTCCCAAAACCCAATATAAGCCACATATATTCTAGTATGTGCCATAACTATACCCCTAATATACTCCACATGAATTACACGCCTTGGAAATAACTTTGTTAAAATTATGCATTTGCCACTGCCAGAGGTGGTCTTTGAACGACTTTAGTTTGTTTAAAGAGAATTTCAATAAAACACATTTTGAGAGGCTCTACCAAGGTCACGACATCTTCAGTTTATATATGAAACATTGTATAAAACTCTAATATTAGGTTCAGATTAAGTTTTAGTTTGTGACACTTATTAAATCAACCAAAAGCACTAGTGTTTAATAGAAGCAGGAAATGCACTCACTTCATAGTAAGTAGACGAAACAGAAAGTCTCCTCACAGCATTTACCATGGAAGAATCATTCAGCAAGGCGCGTTTTAGAACATTCTTTAATCCTGATGAGTCAGTACTGTATAGAATGTGCTTTATGCTATGTGAGACATTTACTATGAAGCAAAATAAGTTGCTCTTATTACAAAGATAGACTACTTTCAGAAATCACACACGCTGCATTTGTACATAGACATAATACATACACTTCGGTTGAAAGTTAATCTAATTTCGAGTACGACTGTACACATTCTTGTCATTGTTTTTCATAACCTCCAAGACTGCTCTTAAAAAAACAAACCATAAAACCCAATTTGTGATGACTAGTTTTACTTTGAAAAAGGTATAGTAACCATTTAAGAAAAACATTTTGAGATATCGAATGCCGCAGTCCTTTAATGCCCTCTCGCCCCAATAATTTTATATAATAAACTGGCTGAGGTACAAAGTCTACATACTGCATCACTCCTAGCTGGAGAAAAACAACAAATAAAAAGACACAACAGACTACACTGATTCACTACATTTCAAGCAAACATTACACAAAACAAACAGTCATCGTGATTCAGGAAATAGATAGAATTTTTCGGCTTTTTGGTCCAAGGAGCGGTTTAATTGAGTTAATTCTTACAAAATAAACAAAAAAAATCTTGCCCATGTAACGTTTTGTGAAAAATATAACACCACCATTAATTACAACATTTCTACACTGACATTCACCTATATATCTTGCTTTCAAGCCAACACACTAGGGTCCTTAAGGGGGAAAAAAAACAACTTGTCCAACAGTCCTGTCTCTGGAGGTTGTGAATTCACAAAAATACTGTTGAAAGACATTTGAAACCTACTTATACAGGATAAGGAAATTGCATTTATTGGTATGCCCTAATGTAATCTGTTCAAAGCCAAGGGGCCTGAGAAATCACTATATCACTTCATATAGAGCAATACTGAACACCATAACTTTCTTCCAAATGTATGCTAAACATCTGACCTCACTACACAGCTATTGGGTACCCAGCACATACCTTTAAGATGCAGGAAAAGGGAACATCTGCAAGTGGGAAGACACACACCATCACAGTCAGCACTGTCCTCAATAACACACACAACGAACAACATGTACAATGTCATTGTGAGATTATAACAACAACAGATGCATAAAAGATGGAGGTCAATAGTGCAAAAACACCTTGCATTAAATATTATAAGGGTAAGCACACTTCTGTTTAGTGGTGTAAGTATTAGCTTTGCTTACTTTAAACCCATAGTCCCAGAGGAAAATAATCTTCAATGAACTTTATTTGGCACACAAACTACTTGTACTCTTGGTAATGTAGTGTGAAATATTCGGATTACACAAACTGAATTTCCTGCTTCTTTTAACCTATCCAACTTTTACAGCTAGAATAAGTAATGCCTGTTTCCAGGTAGTCTTTATAGGCTTAACTTCTATTAACCCAGTGTCTTTAGAAAAGTAGCTCACAATTTAAATGAAATTGAAAGTAGATGTTTCTTAGCGATAGCAATATCAAATATAATCCAGCCTTTAATGTATTTACTCCGTATTTCAGTACCTGAATATAACTCTAGGTGGCACCTGCTGTCCAGAATTTTAAAAGTACACAAAAAGCTACGATTTCTCTGCTTTATTAAAGCACCGGGGAAAAAAAAATTACAAAAGGTGTAAATATAGCTGGAGAGGTGTGAGGGTGTGAGGGTAATAAGCACTTTTATTCTTTGCCCAGAATAAAACGAAAAATAAATCGAGCTACAGACCTCGTAAATAAATCGCATCCCAGAGTGAGTCAGACATTGTTTGACTGCAAAATGTTCTACTGTATCAGTCCATACAAACTTTGCATAATGAATAAATGAATGAAGCAACCTTGACAAATCTATGTCACATTATTCAGTCACACCACATTTTTACACTAATAGGTCATTCATTCCATTTCTCAAAGCCCCATCTCCTAAAAACCTCAAGGAGAACCTGCCTGTTAAAGTGTTGCAAATTCAAGTTTACATCCATCTATAATATTCGGTTTTAATAACTACTTTATTTGTGAGCAGAGATTTTAAATATAATTAACAACCAACATTCTCCTTGAAGGTATTCACACTCTTGGACTGTTATTGATAAGAATTGTAAGCTCATGTGTTACAAACATTATATATTCCAGCATAAATCCCTACAGGTATGTACAAAATAAAGTTGAATGGGTTGAAAATGAAATTACTGAAATGTCATTCATTTGAAACAAGCAACTTGGATTTAGTTTCCACCTATAAATCATGCAGCACTGGAGTGGTGATAAGATGGTGGGGAAAAAAAAACACAAACAATGGTTTCATATAGATTTATGCATATAAAAAACAACCAAAAAGCAAATATGAGAACTGTATTAGTTTCTGCGTATTTGTTTTACAACACTAACAGAATATTACAAGCCTTCATACTGCTCATGTTGCCTATATGCATCAGAAATGGCAGATATGCACTAGCTGATACTTAAGCTGTAACAAATGGCTGACCTTGTGACATCGAGCAAAGAGACTAATTTTATAGTTTTTTTTTTGTTTGTTTTTTATTTTTTTAAGAACACAAATTCAATCAAATTAAATATACAGATAATTTGATTGAAACATAGTAACAGAAAGAACAGGTTTCACTATTGCAGAATACTATTTAAAATATGTTTGCTTATAGTGAAGAATACCAGCCCTCATTCATAGCAGCTGCAGACTCTTGTACAACAGATACTAACAGTCCAGTAAGTGCTAGGGGTTTTGTGTCTATTTTAAATACAGAGTAATCATCAAAGTTTATTTTCTAGACACCAATGTTTTTAGCGGGAGAGAAAATATGTATTTCTATGTATATACCTTGTGATTTAATTCAGAACATCATACACACAATGAAATAAATACAATAAAAAAAAACACAAAAAAAAACCTTGTTCTGGATTTAGAATTCAGTGCCACCTATTTTTACATGCTCCATGTCACCGTCTGCACAGAAACTCTCAATTCTTAATTTGAGAAATAAAAATCACCACACACCTCCTAAACTATCATTTGTAGAGCTGATTTTCTGACTTTTCTTTTTATTGGGCTGATGCAATTTATTACATTGCATAGGAGCAGTGCAAAAAGTGTTGATGGGAAGTATACAGAATTTACATATTCTTTGTTCTGTTTTGGATCTTGCTTTGAAGTTTGAAGAGTCGTGTACAA
The DNA here is from genome assembly GCA_011038615.1 of Limnodynastes dumerilii. Classification (NCBI taxonomy): domain Eukaryota; kingdom Metazoa; phylum Chordata; class Amphibia; order Anura; family Limnodynastidae; genus Limnodynastes; species Limnodynastes dumerilii. Next base: position 72,163 of record WWET01000423.1, read on the forward strand.
CAATAGCCAAGTAATTTGGGGACAGGAAGAGCATGTCTTTGTTAATGGGTAATGAGGCTATATGCTTCCATTATTAAGTATCATCCTTTTACACTTTATTTACACATACAATTTTGGTATGAACATATTAACAGTGGTCAAAGATTATTTGTCATTAGTGGCTAATTAAAACATAATTTTATATCCATTTTCAAGAATATGGACAAAACAGTGCATTAACAATCTCATGTAAAGTTTCTTCTTTTAAACTAAAAGTCTTAATAATGAAACCTAAGTAGTCGGAATTACAGGCGTTCCTTACTTAAAAAGGAAGAAAAAAAATGTTCATGCTAAAAGTCATTATTCCCCTTGACAACACACATTTGTATATGGGGGATGGGATGAATAAGCCATTTAAGAGTCTTAAGTGAAAAAAGTTGGTGTGGAGGGAGGTGTTTTTTTTTAGCTGTTAAAATGGACAGTTCTCCAAGCTGTTTCTACCAAGGACAAGTTGCACAAATAGTAAACCATGACAAAAGAGAAAAAAAAAATGTGGCTAAATATTTAAAGCAAAAAGTTTTTGGATGTGCACTTTTAGTTTTTTTTAGGTCTAAAAAAAAGAGGATATGATTATATAATGAAGTAAGACAACAGAGCAAACCTCTAAATAGTCCAATAAAGTCGTAAACTAGTTGCTCACTAGGCAACCAAAACAAGTATTGAGTGAAACTGAAGTGTTAAAATATAAAATGTACAGGTTCATTATTAAATATCATACTACATAGAAACATAGAAAGTGACAGCAAATAATAGCCACATGGCCCATCCAGTCCACTCAGTTGTTTAACTAAAATTATACTGACCCTAGACCTTATTTACCCTCAATTTAGTTTGAGATTTAAGATATCTTTATATTTATCCCGAACATGTTTAAACTGTTCTACTGTGTTAGCCTCAACCGCCTCAGATGGGAGATTATTCCACTTATCACCCTTTCAATGAAGTAATTTTTCCGCACATTTCCTCTGAATGTACCGCCCTCCAGTTTATATTCATGCCCTCGTGTTCTATTCCACCTTCCTTTGAAAAATGCCACCCTCCTCTAGCCAGTCACAACCCTTGATATATTTGAAAGCCTCTACTAGCAATATAAAACTTACTACGCTGCAATACATAAACAGAAGAGTGTTTATAGGATGAGGTGGCAAACAACAATGTTAAACTGCATATAGTAGAAAATGGAAAGTGTTTTTAATATGATTTTAAACTGAAAGTTATGAATGCGTTTACTCTTAAAAGGAAAATTGACATTTATTTTATCAGCAATTTAATCTTTATTTTAAACTGCAGTCTCATGAAGAACAAAAGTTAATACAGTTGGATAACATTCTATAGGTATAGTTTACAATGTTGTTTACCAAATAAAAATATATAGTATTTATTTTAAACATAAGAATATGTATTGCCTATAAAAATAGTATTTCTCTAAAGTGACAGCTGATTTGATACAAATTAGTAAAACTTATTTCAGCAAGTAGTGTGGGCTAAAAAGTAAATTACAAGGAGCCGATCAGGATGTTCTTCTGAAACGCACTCTGGATAGGACGGTGTGGATAGGATAGTTTATATGTTTCAAATATGATTTATTTTATTTACTGTTAGAATAATGCCTGAGCATACTTTGCTGCAATACACTATTCAGGCATAAAATAGTGTGTGACCTGAACTTTAAATAAATAAAAGAGAATTCAATATATTTCTTATATTTATATTTCCCATGTGTATGGCCCTGTTTAATTACAAAAAGGATCTTACCAATAAATAAAATGACCTGGGTCATTACTTACACCATCCCCTGATATGATGCATGATTTTGGAGGACGTGCAGGGACTCGAGGCCGCTACTACAGAAGCACTGAAAAGCCATCATTTAAATATCACGGAACACCCTTTTCCACTAGCACAGTGCACACGGATCCAGACAGATGCATGGGCAGCCTAGCATGCACATGCGCAGAAATAGTTTCCAGCTGTGCTTCCACATGGAAAAATAAATAGAAATTAAATAGACTGATGCGCAGCTCTGTCTCATCTCCAAAGTCTTCATTTCAAAATTGCAGTGGGGCATTAGTAAATCTAGTGTTGTACAAAAGATACTAAGGTTACGGGAAAGGAAAATTGGAGATGTCCATTGCAACCAATCACATTCTAGCTCACTTTCCTATCACATGCTATTAAATGTCAGCTAGAATCTGATTGTTGCTATAGGCAACATCTCCACTCTTCCTTTCCCGTAGCTTAGTATATCTGGCCCTTAATGTTAACGCAATGTAAACACAGATCAATAAGCTTCTCTACAAAGTAGTCAATGGAAAACAAACAAACTAGGCTCTAAAAAGATTTTGGCATTAGGTGGAATTATAACCATCAAATAGCTATAGACTGCATCCATACCTCTGTCGCTGATGTCGTCAATGCTCTGAACACAGCAGCAGCGTTTCGATGCCGGATCCTTCCATGAGCATGACCCTGCCTTAAAATTTCTTGACCTTCCCCACAGAAAAAGGGGATGGTTTATAAATCAGCACTGCACACCAAGGCGGAACACAGAATCTTTCTGATCCAGTTTCATAATGGAAAAGTGTAGCGTGCACATGCGCACTTCCCAAAAATCTGAAGCTTTTTGCTCTTTGCAAGTGGAAAACACCCCGTCTGCGGAAGCTTGGATGCAGTCATATGGATCTAATAATTAATAGGCAGTCAACACAGTAGAAGCAGGTTAACAGAAACCCCAACAAAAGCCCAACTTTAGTTGTCTGAAGTCTAAATGACCATGCAGATTTTACAACAGTAGTGGCCTCTGCTGAAAGGTAATGTTTGAGCGACCGCTCCTCCTCCACACAACCAGCAGAACAATGGGGATTCCTTTCAGCTCACAAGAATGCTCTTTGAACAATGCTGCAATGGTGGTCCTGTAGCGTCCAGGACTGTGGATTGTAAAACACATGCTGACTGCACAAGCGCTGTAGTCTGCTCATTCTCCACCAACTCCTGTTGTGGAAACTACCAGCACAGTTTGCATTTCAATTGTTCAAAGAAAAGGAGAAAGGAACATTTCTGGCTTAACTCAGACAATATAGAGGATATAAATGCTACACATACATGCTAACAGGACTAGATCCACCACGAGGTACCAGAGCGATTGGCCCAGGCCCGCACAAATGAGGAGCCCACCACTCTCCATGGCCTTAGCAACAGGTCAGGCAATGTCTCACACCCTATCATTAAAAATTCACCACCTACCGGTACTTTCTTCTCAAGAACTCCCCTCTACTTTTCTCCAGCATTCACCCACACTTTTCCTCAAGCGCCATCAGTTGTTCCTTCGTGTCCCCATGTTCTTTCACCAATTGATTGTCCAACAGTGCCCATTTCTTAACACTCAAGTCCCCCAAATTACCTATTTCTTTCCAGCCTCCATTGAGGTACTGTTCTCTCCAGCTTCCCCACACAAAGTTCTGCTTATATACTACTCTACCAGAGTAGACCATCTATATAACCCCCTATGTCTCAACACAACCTGGCCTCAGAATCTATTTACACCTCTGCACACTTGTTCTACATTGCACACATCTGGCCTCTTCACACCTATTTTTCACACTTCTTTCCTATTTACAACTATTTCTCCTTCGTCTCTCTTTACAACCCCCATTCGCTTACTTTTGTTCTCCAAGAAATTAGGAGACTCCCAGTCACTAACACATAAAGAGCATGAGACATTGTGTTCTATTTACAAGCCACAGTAATTTGCTCCACGTAGCTCATCCATGTTCGTATGTCATCGCTGCGAGCCTGGGATTCATAACATTTACTAAAACGTACCCTCCGCTCGCTGTCATGCGATGACATTCAAGCTTCCTATGGATGAAGTACAGTTGAAGGTCTGCTCATGCGCAGAAGCGCTCTTCTGGGCCTTCAAGCCCTGGCATGAGAAACACTGTGCATAAGCAGGCTCTTCATGATGGGACCAGCATCTGCGGGCAGACGCATAATTATTTTTATTTATTTTTTTATGGGTTCTACTTCCATATATTCCAGCCTGAGCTGGCTTTATTTTAACTCTCAGAGTAGAGCGTAAAACTCCACTCTGAGGGTTAGTAAATATGAAGTGCCGGCCCACACTGAAAAGAATGGGACGCCGAGGTCATGTGGTATTTACATGGATCGCCATGGAAACTGCAGTTAACTGCCTGCTGCTAAACCAATCAGCTGTCACATTCCTGACAGCTGAGAATTAAAATCAAGTATGGTTGCCATGGAGCTTATGCAACGACCCCCAGCAGCAGTAATGTTTACTTGTATTCAAGCTTCACCAAATTTTTCCAAAGTGTAGGCGCTAAGGTGTAAAAAATGTTTTGTTTTTATTTTTCCCCATGGGCTGTTTTGGCTGATGACACAGGGGAGAAATCACTTGCAGCTTTAGCACAGGGGAGCTCCCCTGCAATCACTAATCCCTTGCCCACTGAAACTGTAGGGACAGCCAGCTGTCTATCGTTTCAGCAGAAAGGGAGGAGACTGCAGGGTCATCTTATGGCTGAACTGTCTGTTTCTCCTTCAGGTCCCAATTTCAAGTCACCTCGGCGACCAGTATTTTCGAAGTCCTACTCGCGAAGCTTGGCTGTCATGACGACAGACAACCAAGCATTGGGCTTGACTCCCCCCTTTAAGACACCTAGGGAAGGAAGGAGAAGTGGGAGTGATACTGATTTTCTGCGTGGTTGCATGGTTTGCCCTCCCCTATAAGTGAGGGCAAATGAAAGTGTTGAAGTGGATTGTAAATGGTGAGCTTCCTTTATGTCTTTTTTAGAAGCGTTACATTTTTCATAGTTACTAAAACACAATATTGCAGCACAAAGGGCATAGTATTAAACTTAGACAAAATAGTTGACAAGTCATAAAATATAACCAGAATGTTAAAATACATGTGTCTTAATGCTATGAGTTTATAATGTTTGTTATCATAAACACTTTATAAAAATATAGTACCGGGAGAATTTGATAAACAAGCATCGCATTATAGCATCTAATAAGAGCCTGGTCAATTTTTTAAAATACACTTACTCTTTATTTACCATTTCCCCCTTTTAAAAAGTTTCTAAACTATGTACATTTTTCATTTAAAAAGTTTAAATGTTTTAAATGAAATAAAAGGCAAGTGCTCCAAAGCAAACCCTCTTTCTTTTTTACAGTGTTCACCCCAGAAAATGTTGCCAGCCGGGTGGTATTAAATAGCAGTTGGGTGGGAGCAGTGTAATACTTTGCAATAATAATACTTGACGGGATCCAGACATATGTTCCCTCTGCGAAACGCCTCGCTGGTGCTGCACTACTGGGAACTAAGCTTCTGAGGCATTACAATGTGCCTGTGGGTGGTATTAAATAGCAGCTGGGTGGGAGCAGTGTAATACTTTGCAATAATAATACTTGACGGGATCCAGACATATGTTCCCTCTGCGAAACGCCTCGCTGGTGCTGCACTACTGGGAACTAAGCCTTTATGGCTTATTGGAGCACAACCAGGACTGAAAGCTGGAGATCACAATCAATGTTTTGGTCAGGTTTGGCCGGGTGGAGCACCCGGCTAAAATGCCCTGGGGAGAACACTGTTTTTATGTTTTAAAGTGTGTATCCTAAGGTCAAATTCAAATTTCTGATCATTAAAAGTAGCACCACCTACCTCAAAAACATTTTAAACAGATGGGTATATTGATTGTTACATAGGTACGTAGTATGAAAGTATTACACTGTGATATTCTAAATAAAACAAGTTTTCAATCAAGAAATGTATTCAACCATCCAATACAAAAAGGAAGCCTTTGCCACATACCCTTTGTAAATTAAAAGTGAGCTAGTCTAAAACACTATTAAATGAACGGTTCAATTTTCAATTACAAAAGAATACTTTGTAAAGACTCCTATAGTGTACTAGCGTATATACATTGCTTGTTTGAATTAATTGTTGACTGTTGTGTTCAATGTATAGTGCTTCTCTTTTTGCACATTTTACATAAATAGAAAGGTGTTATTTGAGGATTATTTAATGAGAATAGCAACTAATCTACTTCAACAAGTGCTTTTCCTCACCCCAGCAAAATTCAGTTAGTTACGTGGAAAAGGGATGATGGTCCACATTACAACCACAAGATAAAAGGTTAGAGCATCCTCCTGTAGCATTGTGCAGATATTTACAAGTTCACTGACACTTGCACTTAATTCAGGATGTGATCAAGTTTTTATATATACAAATACACAAAAAAAAAAACACACATTAGGTTTTTATTGTTCTTTGATTTTTATTTTATTTACTAACTTACTAAAGAAGTGGGCAGGGAATTTGTCAAATTTTAGAACCAAACTTCTGCTCATGAATCAAACATTCCGTTTCTGCGGTGAGGAAAAAAAAAAACAAAATCTATCAAAGTATGAGTTTCACTTGCCAAGCTTGGTGTAAACCAATGAGAAGAGCAGCCAATACAGATAGAGATCAAGAGATAGGATTCCACTGCTGTTTTGGCCGGAAGCCATGTGTGTACAGATCACTACCACACAAGTCTACTGTCACCAGAGGTTTTCAGTGCATTAAAGCAGCCCTGCTTTCTCCACACATTATATAAAAGGGGACCTGCATCCCCTTTGAACACTAGAAAGTGTTGCTACATGTAACCATTATCTTAGACCAATGCTTAATAATCTTCAGCTACACAACAAGAAATATACTGTAGTTTTGCTATGGTCTTTAATGACGTCATAAGCATTTGGGGAGGATGAGGGTGTATGATGAAGAATCATCTTAAAAAAAAAACCTAAGCCAGGAACTCTGATGAAGGACTTACTCATACTTCAAATGAGTCAGATTAGCACAAGCATCGTCATTGTAACCCTTTCATTACCAGTATAACAAACCCCATGAAATCATTATGGAGTTGACATTTAAAGACTTTCTTACAAAACAATAACTCTGTACACAAAGAAAAAATATTCTAGACTATTCCAAGACAGAAAAGAAATCTTTATTTTCAGTTTAGACACACTTTTTTCATCATAAAACCATTTAAGTTAGCTAGTTTTTATAACTATACTGCATGCAACCATTGATTATAAATAGAATGAGTTTGCACCTTTCTTTAAATATTGAATCACCTTTAGAAAACTTAATTTCAGACACAAAATGGAGTTGTAAATATGGGCTCCACGGAGTGAGTGATTAACACCAAGTAATTCAGCATTTAAGAACGAAATAAAGAAATCAGAACAAGCGTAAGCTACGTTATTTTGGCTTTCTGCCATGTTCAACATCTTGTAATACAGTAACAAATAGTACATATAAAAACTATATTTTACAAAAAAGCCACAATGTAAAGAGATCAATATCAGGGCCAAAATTAAACAGATGCGCTGCACGCTATAGAGGGCTTAAAACCCCATATACTCATTCCAAACAACTGGAACCTATGAACACTACATATTTCCAAACAACCTATATTATTTAAGGTCAGCATTTAACTCCGTTGGACTGGTAACAAAACAATCAAAACAATTGTAGAGGGTAACTGCTCAGTAATATACATAGAGACACATGCATGGAAACCATACTTGCAAAGCTGGCTAGCTTATAAATTCACCATCTAACAGCTCATGAAGCTTCAATTGACGCAGCCACAGTAAGTTTCAGAAAACACATTTTAGGAGTAAAATAATCAGAAACTCCAATCTCCAAGTAAATAAAAGAAATTCCAAAATAGCATTAGCAAAAGTCAGATCAAAACACAAGGTATTTCTAATGAAGTACACAAAATTTCACCAAGAAAATAAAAGGTTTACCTCCCACTGCAAATGAGGTGGTATGTTTCGGATCTGTAGCTTCCGGCTCCTGAAAGAGAGAAAATCTATGTAAGAAGGTAATAGAGATGAAAGGGATTTTTATCTGCCATTGAAACAGTCACAAAGTATACACAATAAAGGCCTGCAGCATGAAGGCAACTGAAGTCAACATTTCAAGAATCTATACATGGAAATCGGACATTCAATCCAACTACTGAAAGCAAGAGGGCTAACTGGCTATGAGCTAACTAATCATGTACAATTGCTGGGAATTCCTATCATTCCTGGTCTTTGAAGTTGAAATCATTCAATTAGCTCACTGCATTTCCTTTCAAACGTAAAGGGGAGGAGAAAAGTTGTGGGTTTCTCATCCTTTTCTATATGCAAAAATCTGAAAAACTTTTCTCCCCGATGATCTTCACTAGGATGGGGGTGTGTGGAGAGACAAAAGCCAAGAAACCACAGCGATTCACACCTGGCACTGCACTGGTTAAGTTGTCTGCAAGGAGACATTTCTTCTGTGGAACTTACATCCAGATACTTGTGGTAGTGAAATCCTACTGCACAGTGTGTTTAAAAGATGAACAAGCAAATGCCTGACATGCCACATACTCCCTGGAATTCCCAAGTAGGTTAAACTATACATAGAAGAGAGTATCTTTTTATTGCATGGTATAAATCACAGAAGTGGCTCTTTAAATGTAGCTCTAAATTGTGAAGAGTTACTTTAGTGAGCTGCAATATATAGACTTAAACAAAACCTCTTCATTCCTTTAAGTTAAGGTATATATGCAATTTAACTTGCATTTTGTACCCAACTGTGTGAGGTGATGAAACACACGAGAAAAAATTTTTGTACATTTTTTTGTACAGCAACACAGAGCAAATATGCTGCGGTGAACATGTACATAGGAGACATTAACAAAATCTCTGCTATATCGATATAAAATCATTTTACAATAAAATCCAAAAAAGGAACATACAATCTTCCAGCAGATACATGCAGCAGGATAAAGACCATTGTATATGTATTTGTATGGACATACATTACACAGATTGATGCTCTCTATTTCTGAAAGTTTATCGTGGCCCTCCACTCTATTCAGTGGAGATATATTTTTATATAATGACCTATACCAAAATCTTGCCAAGGGAACTGTGGATACTGTATTACATATAGGTGATTTAAAGTATAGTTTTATCTTATCCAGCTTATAAATAATACGTGCCCCATTGGATAAAGGGCCACACCACGCAATCCCAAGATGATTGGGTTTCCCAAAATTGCTGTAGACCAATTCCATTCTCTGTTCCACATTTTAGTTCATAGGTTTAAACCTGAACAGAGTTAACCAGACTTAATTCAAGCAGAATAGTCCTGCAGGTGAAATCAGAATTGCTGCTAACACTCCACAAAAATAGGACAGAAGAGATGAAAATGTTGTAACAGAAGCTAACCAAGGTTAACGAAAAAGCCGAGCAAGAAGGTGGTTGTCAATTCACGTGCACAGACAATGTACAAGCATATATCTGATCATCTCTTCTAACCATCTGCTGAATCAATCGTGAATCTGTACAAGTCAGATATCTGCCTATTCAGCACAGAAGAAAAGTTGGACATACTGGTGTACAAACTACCAACATTTGTCTGACTTCATACTATAATACCACGTTCAGATCGCCCAAGCTGAAAAAGTTGGGTTTTTAGCCAGGGTGTAGAGCTGGGGTAATTTTTGGGGCTGTTAAAAAATGGAGCATTCAGATTGAGCTGAAAACACCGGCTTTTTTGATGAACGCGCCAAGCCGGTTACTGAAAGCAGGTGTTCAGAGTCGGCTAAAACCCTTCTTTTTAGCCGGCTCTGAACACCGGCTTTCAGTAGCCGGCTTTTTGTAAACGGACCGTTCAGATTGAGTTTAGAAGCCGGCTTTTTTACTACTTTTTCATCAAAAAAGCCGGTGTTTTGAGGCAATCTGAACGGGGTATTAGTGATCATGAGATTTTTTTTTTGGAAGGTTTATAAAACCAAAACAAATATTAAACATTTTACCTCAACAAATTATGATGGTGGAAGCATACTGAGCAAATCACTGTAAATGGCATGATAAGCAAGATGTTTACACATTATTATCACCAACATTTATTTATAAGTCGCAGTGCCATACAAAGGCAATATGTACATATACAACAGACAAGGTACAAATTCATGTAAATAAGGAATACAAGTATAATGCTAAAATAAAATACAGTACAAAAATAGCAGAATATGTACAGACAATAAAGATGCAGGATGTGTGTGTAGAAGCAGATAAATAAGGGGAGACTGTAGAAAGAAGAGGTGCAAATTAATGAGGACAGGGCAGAGGGGTGATGACAGAATGGAGGCGGGCCCTGCTCATAAGAGCTAACATGGGAGGGAGGGGGTGAACAAACAAGAGACAGGGATGACAACGGGAAGGGCAGGTAAGCTTAGGTGGAGGAAGGGTAGGCTAGCCTTAAGAAGTGGGTTTTAAGGGAGTGTTTGAAGAATTGGAGGGTGCCGATTGCCTGAAAGGTTGTTTCAGCGCAGAGAGGCGACCAAGAAGTCATCTTGTATGCTGGAATGAGAAGTAGTTATCAGTTTTGAAGACAGAGAAGGGAGGTGGAGGTAGTGCGCTTGGAGAGGAAGATTAGTCTGAATGTGGCATTTAGTATGGATTGCAGACGGACCAAAGGGAAGCCAAAATGGAGAACGTTGCAGTAGTCGAAACATGATAACAAGAGTGAACAAGCCTTTTAGTGGCATCTGGGGTTAAGAAGGGTCTGATGCGAGCTACAGGACAGTGAGCTGGCGCTATTG
>WWET01000423.1:82909-100491 GCA_011038615.1 Limnodynastes dumerilii
GTGAGAAGTCAAAGATGACGCCCAGGCAGTGGGCTTGGGTGGAGGAGGAGATAGTAATGGAGATAGTAAGAGTAGAGGAAAAACATGGAGGGAAGACTACGAATTCAGTTTTGTCCATCTTAAGCTTGAGAAAGTGCTGGGACATTCACGAGGAGTTGGCCAAGAGGCAATCTAATTCTTTGGACAGGAGAGAGGGGTCACGGGAGGAAAGGCAAATTTGAGTGTCGTTGGCATAGAGGTGGTAGTAACAGCTGAGAGGAGGTGTAGAGCAAGCATAGAAGGGGACCAAGTACTGAGTCCTGGGGAACAACAATGGGAAGAGGACTGGCAGGGAAGGAGGAGTTGGGGGTAGAGACAGAGAAGGAGTGATTCGAGAGATGGGAGGAGAACCAGGAGTGGATGGTGCCAGAAAGGCTGAGATAAGGGTGTGGAGCAGGAAAAACTGATCAACAGTGTCAAGGCTGCCGATAGATCCAGGAGGATAAGAAGGGAGATATGGCAGAAGGTGTGATAGTTTGTGAGCTTAGTCAGGGCAGTTTCAGTGGAATGGAGGGGGCGGAACCCAGATTGAAGAGGGTCCAGAATGGAGTTGTCAGTGATATAGCCAGTTAAGACGGCTGTAAACAAGCCGTTCAAGCATCTTTGAGGTGAAAAGGAGAAGGGAGTTAGGTTGGTAGTTGGAGGGTGAGGTAGGGTCAAGTTTAGATTTGTATTTTAAGGATGGGGGAGGATTGTGTTTAAAGGGGGAGGAGCTAGAGGATAGGGATAAGTTGAAGAGGTGGGCAAGAGAGAAGCCAGAGGAGATTGAGAAGTTTGAGGTGGGCAAGATGAGAGTAAGTGGGAGAGAGGGAGAGACCATAGAAAATTACAGGGGAAACGATGATGGAGGGGACAACAAAAGGAGTGGACTTCTTCAGCTGAGGCAGGGATGAAGGTAGACATAGGTGGGAACCTGGAGAGGAGAGGGGGGAGAAGAGGAGATGGAGCTCCTGATGGAGTCAATCTTGGAACTGAAAGTGGGTAAGTCAGAGGCAGAAATTGAAAGATGGAGGTGGGAGAGAGTTAAAGATGGTAAAGAGGCAGCAGGAGTTAGACTAATGACTTGAAAGATTGCTTGGTGATGGCGGAGCTGAGAGGAGAGGATGAACTTGAAGTGGCATGTATCCAGCTTTACAAATGAGCCAACATGATGGTTTTTGGCACATCACTTTTTTTTTGGACCAATTTATTTTTTTTTTTAACACATTACACAACAATTCAGAAAATAAGTGCTGAGGAGAATATAGAATCTTCCAATTTAGAAAACCTTGGACAAGGCTTTTTGGGTAGGGAACATAAGTGATATGCTCTGCTTTCCTATTTAGTTTAAGGAAATTTTTTTCCCCATAGCCTTCAGGATTTTTATTAACATTTCCTACTGAAAACAAAAGCTGGCAACATTGTCAAGGTCCTCTATTCAGAAACCATTTTACTGGTGGTCTTTATGTTTCAATAACTTGGTCACCAGGTGGCACTGGTCAACTGGCGTCTTTGGTTAAATCAGTCTATTCAACATTTCAGGCAACATGGAAAGCCAACACATCTACAGAATGGCGTGCGTTCTAATTGTTCTCTCCTACTTTGTTTCTGATACACAAAATGTTAAGAAGTCTTGAGAAAAGGTCTAGACTGAATGTAATGTCGACTTACTGGAACAAGTTCACAGTGAATTGACCAAGACAATTATTATGAGGGTTACCATTTTCCACACACATAACCGACAATAACCTAACTGCTGTGTGTATTTTAAAAAATCGCCCCATTACGAAAACCACAACGCAGACCCGCCGCCGGACCAGACAGGTCCTACGCTCCCAACAGGTTAGTGCAGGGGAGGGAATGCAATTTAGAAGGGTAGTTTTAGGGTTAGGCTGCAGGGAGTGGATGGATGAGAGAAGAGGAGACTTCGGGTTAGGCTGCAGGGAAGCGAGGGTAAGGGTAAGAAAAAACGTTTGGGTTGGGGAAATAAAGAGCAGCGCTTTCCTGTCTGCACTGCTGCAGGAAGTTTCACAGAAGCTCTATCACTAGCAAGTGCCTTTACTAGAAGAGGCTTGATTCAAAAAAAGATCTGACTGGAGATCAGCCTGGATATTCTTAGCGATTTGCATTATGTACAATGAGAATGCAGGGCTGCATAAACAGAAACACATGAAAAGGGACTGACTAATACATTTTGTTTACCACTGTGCCCCTTATATTTAAAAGAAAGCATACATACTGTTAAATAATAGCAAAGGGCACTCGCTGAAGTTTATCTAAGGCACACTGCTTTATGTAGCAGGACTCAGCAGCACCAACGAGCAGATCTGCTTTTAGGGAATCACTTCAAGACCACGCACTAAACAGATGGTAAAAATAACAATGATAAAAAGCAATATCTTGTAGCATAATGCACCACATCCATATTCAAAATATTGTTACATAGTCCTCTGCTTACTATACCCTACTGCATGCTACAATAGTGCAGTTTCAGTTAAAGATACTGGGCCGTATTGTGACCTAAGAAGCTTCCTAGATGTAAAGAATGAGCCTACTATTTATGCATAGTAGGATAATTACACAATCTACATGCCACTTCAATGCCTACATTCACTATGTGCGGCCTTTTTAAAATAAAAATAAAAAACAAAAAAAACATGTAGTTTGGAAGAAAGAGGCGTGTCCGGGCAAGCGCTGGGAATTTATAAGAAGAGTGCGTGGCAGGAGGTATGGTAAGTAGCCAGGGAGGAGGGGTAGGGAAAACAATTAGCGTATTTTTTAAGTTAGGTGCAGATACATTCTTATCCTCACCTTCTTAAAGCCTTCTCAGCTGTGAATCAGGTCTGGTATGGACAAAGACCATCTCTTGTCTATAACAACCCAGAAATTAATGTATGATGTAGACATTTAAAATGGATTCTACTAAGCACATACAGAACCAACACTGCAATTACTTTAAGTAACCAAAATACGCTCTTAAAACTATTTATCATTCCAATAACCAGTTAAGATTTGCTTTTTAGAATATATTTAAGCTGGTTATGCACATAAAAATAATTATTCAGAATGGTCTGTCAGATTTATCCTCACCGCAAAAAACAAACAATACAATAAAAAAAAACAAAAAAAAACACCTGACATCGTATTTTACCAGTTGTGGTTTATTCTTTTGTTAAAGGCTACATTCAAACACTTAACCCTTACAACGTTTAAAATGTGTTTTTAGTTAAGCACTCTCTTAAAATAGGGCTACTATTTTACTGCTTACTCAATTAATCAGGGTTAAATTCCCCATCTATTTAGGTTTCTTCCCCCCCCCCCCCCTCATTGATATGCTACATGAATGTTAAAATACACTGTCAATTGTTATCTTTAATCATTCCCTACTACATGCCTCCTTAACACTGTACACACAGGCAAGATACAGGCCAATACTGATAAAGGAACATCCACGTTGGTACCCCTTGCATAGGAGCAGTGAAGTAACTTCATCCCAGTTAAATGTTGGTGCACCCTCTACACATGGCGGCTCCTCACTGACACGGTTTGCACACAATGATGATGTCACGCTTGACAGTGTCAGTAACAGGGCCATAACAAAATAAAAGCTGCACGTGAAGAACACAAGCCAACCTGCTGTAGTATTCATAAACAAAATTGTTACACACCACACACAATATCCATATGCACACATTTCTACCTAAATAGACAGATTTACCTGCAGAACTGCTAGCCACTGCAATACCTGGCTCATTGCAGGCTTACAGAGGAAAGCACATGCTTTCAGTCAGAAGCTAGGCACTCTGGCTGCCGACTGAAATCTATGTGCTTTCCTCTGTGTAAATTGGGGATCAGCACAGCCAGTGGCACTACAGAGGAAAGCACACAGCTTTTAATTTACTGGCTGCAGATCGAATGAAATTTGTGTTTTTTGGGGGACTGTGCAATAGTGGATCTGCTGGATACAACAGAGTTCCACCCCTGCGCATGAGACAACAGTTTCATACCCTTGCATATATGCCAAGATGTCACTTACACGCCATCGGCACAGAAACACCAAGAAGAACACCAAGAAGCAAACAAAGCTGGCCAAATAGAGCAATTATTGGTCTGATAATACAACTAACAAGTGATCGGACAAAAAATACAGCCAAGATTTATTTCCCTAATGGCCATAAAACAGGCAAAAACCATTTGGGTTTGATAATCTGATATAATCAAATTATTGAAAATTGTTAGGCAGTAACTCTGGCCAGGAGGCAGACTGATCACACACTACTAACTGAAGCCAATCAGCTGCAAGGGCCTACTGTCAATCTCAGCAGCACCTCCCTCTTCTGCCAGAATTATTCATCCCAGCAGCAGTGCTGTAGATACCAGAAACTTTTCCTAGTGGAAAATCATCCAGTTCCCCACCAGGACCAACACAATTTGACTAGTGCATGGCCATAGTGACAAAACAGTTTTTTCACTTTCATAGAAACAATAGATATAATATATATAGTATGTATGAATGTATGTATGTGTGCAAGTTCTTTCAATTCCAACTTACAATTGAGACCAGTTTGTTCACTTTGTGAATATATACCAGTTTGTGATACATAAAGTATATAAAAAGCAAATAATAAAACATGCTTTCAGGTAAATCCTAATGGAAAAATCAGGCTCAGATTTTGCGAAAAGGAGACGTTTCCCAAATAACAAGGATTGGAGAACAGCCACTTTTTGCAGTTGCTCATGCAAAGATAACGTCTTATTCCACGCAATACAGACATCAGTGTTCTTTTTCTTCCTATTAAAGCAGGGTAAATATAAGTACACACACACACACATATATATATTGTTTTACAGAGTGTGTGTATGTGTATATACAGTGAAACAATACCCTTTTCAGAGATTCTGCAATGCTATTTAAGTAAGCTACTAGATTTCCAGTTTATACCCAGTCAAGGTCAAAACTTAAAGAATAGTTGATCCAATCTTAAAGCTTATCATGAAACATCTACAAACACATACTTAAATATTTCCCCATTACAGAAATGGAGAGGTCTGACACAGGGAACATCAGCTATGCATCCAGCCATTTTACTTTCCAAAAACAATGTTCAATGTCTTTCAGTATGGTAACAAGAAGAGTTATGTATAAATATACATACCCCCCCAACTATTTAATGTTTGATCTAAAAAAAAAAAAAAATATTTAAAATCCCCCTACAAAATAAGAGGACAGCATATGCACAAAAATATGAATGCTTAGTTATTTGGAGATGTAAACTGCATAGTATGTATGAGATAGATCATGTAAATAGCAACTGCTGTAATGCTGCATACACAGTGCGATGAGTACACCGTCTTGAGAAAGTCGTCATATAGCACATGCACATACACACAAGTCTTTGAAGAGAAGACAGGTAACTTACAATACACTACATACAAAGCTGCATCTGGTAATTTTATATGGACAGTGTTTATAAAGAATGTCACTTTTGTGGGAGACTGGGTGTATCTATCGTGTTTAAGGATTACAGCATGTGTTCCTGTTCCAAACAATTAATCAAGACCTTTGGCAAAATGTTTAAAACTAGCCATGAGTACGGATTTCACAACAACGATTCTTTTTATCTTACGTGCCTAGTTTTCCGTTCAGAGGTACTACGCATGCGAACTAATTTTTACGCTATCTACGTAGTGGTTACGTAGATTGCGTACATGTCGTCTTTAAAGACTCCATGCACGCAATCTACATAACGAACCACTTCGTAGATAGCGTAAAATAGTTACTATACATGCGTGGTAGCTCTGAGCTGAAAACTAGGCACACAAGTTTAAAAAAAAATGGTTGTTGTGAATCGGGTCCTATGTCTGCATGAGTAAGCAGCCTAGTCAAAGATTTCTCACTAGCTCTGTAAACTAAACCAAAACCATTTCATATGAAGCATGAACACAATATGAAAAAGAGCAAACTTCATAGTATAAATACTTTAAAGACTATGAAGCTGATCCAGAGTTGTGCACTTTAGGTGAAAGCGTAGCAGGTATTCTGCACATGCCCAGAAACATAGACACAAGGCTACCTATGAGTCTGTCTGCTGTGCACTCATGGAACTGGAGGTTCCATTTAACTCATTTGAATAGACGCAGCAGCTGTCTAAGTCATAGGCACAGGTCATTTTCCATGGAGAAA
This sequence comes from Limnodynastes dumerilii, assembly GCA_011038615.1. Lineage (NCBI taxonomy): Eukaryota > Metazoa > Chordata > Amphibia > Anura > Limnodynastidae > Limnodynastes > Limnodynastes dumerilii. The sequence continues at coordinate 89,112 of WWET01000423.1, forward strand.
ATTTGTAATAGTGAAAATATAATCTATGAATGAATCGATGTTTAGAAGACCTTTTTAAATTATTATCTATTGGCAAAATAGCAGCAGAATGCCACTACCATGTTCAGGAATTGCTTTAAATGATTGTCGAAAGAACTTAAAGGGATGTTTTCATACTAAAAATGTTAACTAAAAAAAGTAACCCCATTCAAAACATAGGAAACCATCAGAGGTTGTAGCAGAACAATTTGCAGCCTATGCACACATGGCTCCGTCTGTATGGGTCAACAACTGCCCTTTTCCCTACGTCCTATACAGAGGTGCGTATTTATGAAGAAACATACAACTCTGGATCAGCCATACAACACTTGCATATTCTGCTTGTACAAAAACTCTGGATCAGCTCTTATGAGTATTCCTCTCTTCCGTAGGCTGTGATCAATGTAACAAAATGCCATGACACTAAATGTTATAGGATTATGTTCCAGATTTAATGTTTATTAGTGTCCACTAGGGGCAGTATACAACGAAAGAATAATTTGAGGGGCACATTTACATGTGTTTTGCAGCCTATTTTAGATTTATATTTTTATTGAACTGTGTTCTCACATGGAAATCAAAATGAAAAAAAAAAAATCCATAAACAAGATTGGTCTCAGCCATGTCACAATATATAAGAGCAAAGTCTAGTGAAAAGCTGCATTTTGGATATTGATATTTTAAAACAATTTAATAAAATCAGCAACGTATAACAAGTTGGAATAATGGAAAATATTTAAATGGATCAAGTGCATAAATGTAGTTTCAAAAATCACAGCAGCCTATGGTAGAGCAGACACACAGAACAACTGCAAATTTTAATGGCCAATGAGAAGCTTCATGGATTGCACAAATTCCTTAATTTCTGTGCAATTGGTAGAACAACTGACGGAATCCCCATCTGAACCGTAACCTCAGAACTTACATAAAATTAAAAACCTATGCTAGCTAACCATAGTCCAGAATTACAGATATACAAATATATTTATATAAATCATACATACATTCATAGAACAATTAAGGTAATTTAACATTTACAGTACACGACTACACCAAAATCAGACACTCCGTTCTTGTAATAATAAATATGCCCTTTACTCTTAGCCGATAACAAATCAATCCCCCAACCCTCCTTTTTTGTTAATTTAAACATAAAAAAGCTACACATCAACTCTAACAAATATGTATCCCCCCAGAAAGATTCCCAGTTCCAGACTAAATGTCAAACTGCACCACTTGAAAGGGTCATTGCTGCAGATTCAAACTGACTAACCGTTTAAAACATTCTGGAGTCTATGTATTTTTAAACTGCCAAAAAGAACGACAAATGGCCAATGGATTTGTAAGTTTATTTTCCCCAGTACCACCCCCATTGCAGTGCATTTACAATAGCCTCCCCCCTACCCCTGATCAGAAGAATCTGGCAAATACAAGATAATACACTGCAGGGATTTAATCTGGAATCATTGAATATATCAAAGGTCCCAACACACATTGCTAGTGGTCACATAGCACCATTCTCTTAACAATGATCCTTACAGACATTTATACTTTACAATCATGTGTATGTCAACTTCCTTTACATTAAATATCAGGATGCCAAGTTTCCTCTTACACCCCTCCCCCACTACCAAGAGCTATATAATCCTGCCCATTTTGGAAGTGCAGCAGCTTACGTTGCCTTGGGAACGGTGGGGCCCAATTTATAAGATCAATGGTTTGGTAGTGTTGCAGGCGGCAGTGATATTCCATGTCCCGTTTTACTCTAGTTTTGTAATCACTTTTTTTTTACCTCCCTGCACTACAATCAACTTCCGTTTAAAAGGCTTTAAAATTTAATTCACATTTTTAAACAGTTCAGCATTCACACATTTAGGCCTTAACATTCTTATCATATTCTAATTATAATTATAATGACAGGAACACTAAATACACAGTATTATGACATACGTTGCACACTAAATACATACTCTGTCTAGCAACTTTCAGCATTTAAAAAAATAAAAAAAAGGGATTTCTAAATAGTGAAAAAAAAAGTTCTCCTAAAGAAAAATTAATGTATTTAAATAATTGCCACAGAGTACGCATTTTAAGACACAAAATGTGTTGCAACAGACATGTCTGTCTACTCTGGCGACAGAATTTCATATGTTTCATTGAACTTAACATGGCTCCATACATAATCAACATAAACAGAGCACAAGTATGGCAATGTGTACACCAACTATGAAAAATAATATTGAGAATGATTGTAAATCTTCGGTTTATAGGCATCACTTATGGTAACATTTCACAGTAAAACCTTGTTGAAGAAGTGTGGCAGAGAGAGAGGGAAAGCCACAAATGATGTAGGAGCAGGCTACAAAACAGAAGTTCATTGTGGATTTTACATATGAACTGTTCCTGTAACAATGGCATCTTGTAGACCTTAGCTCAACCTAGGTGACATTTTACTAGATGCTGGGGGGAGGGGCAGTTGAAAACCAATTCATGAAGAAGTTGCATATAAAAAACAAAAACAAAGAAACACAACAATAAACTTTGCAGTGTGTTCATACGCAATGCAGAAATGTCAATAAATTAATGTAGATACTATAAATCACTCATAATTCAAGCAGCGCTTAGTAGATACAGTGACTCACAAAAAGGGTAAAATGAAATCGGAAAAACCTTTAATGTTTATATTTTAAGGGAACATAACAAGTTTGCTTTTGCAGTTTTTTTATGTTTTATTCATCATGTATGTAAAGTCAGAACTTTTCTATTGGAAATGTCTAAAATTAAACAGACAAATCAAGAGGAGAGCAAAGCACAATAAGCATTTAGACAGAATGGAGTACCAATTTTAATGCCCTAAATCTGCAGTCTAACATTACATCCACAAAGCTACTTTCCTCCAAGATAAGCTTTTGTGACTACCTTTAAAACCCATTCATTTCTGCTGAGGGTTTTGATCAGGGTACTATTAATGATTTACAGATTGCTTACAGTCATTAGATAAACATATCAACCAGTTAGATGTCACAATTTAGTAAGCAGAGTCTATGGAATGTTCATAGCCCAACCCCCATCTTCCCTTTCACCTTCCCCCTCTTCCTAGGTCAAATGACTTCCAAGAAGCTGTGAATGGTGAAGGAGACATTTTGCAGTTGCAACCATATAAACCTGACACACAAATTCAAATGCTCCCCTTCGCTAATTTCAATTAAGAAAAACAAATATGTTAAAAAAAAAAAAAAAAAAAAAAAAAAAATTTTTAAAATTAAACNNAAAAAAAAAACACATTTCCAAATTGAACCATAAGCTTTATCTGATTATTAAAAGATAACTAACCACCAACAAGCAACAACAGCTACATTAGATTAGCATTTTTAAATTAAGAGGATTTCAATGCAAATTTTAAAGAAACAAATATCAGTTTTATTGCATAAAGTTTAACTGCTCAGATTCTGTCTGAGACCCAATTAAGAAACGAGGGAAAAATCGCATTGTCTTTACTCTAAGAGTTAAAATATATTTAATGAATGAACTCCATAGGGTTAACCCTTAATAATCCCAAAGTGTATTTTTTGGATTACTAGAAGGGTGTGATAAGCATATTGAATAGCATGCATTTTGAATAATTCCTTTTAATACCATTTATACGTGTTGGTAGCTGCAAAACAGTCATAACTTATTCAGATTACAGGTAAGCATCATTAACAAGTGAGCATAATTATTGCTCAGAACACTTAATTAACACAGTTTACATAAGCATCATATGTTAAACATTTTAAGTATTGCTTTCTTGAAAAAAAAAAAAAATAATCCACACCCATCAAAATATTCTTTCCATGGAATACATACATTTCCACAACCCCACCCAATGGTACAGGCAATATACATTTTACAGAACAGGAGAACAATAGCTTCCCTTCTGCATATGTGGAATTTATTTGTAATTCCATGACACATAACCATGCACCTTTATGTATTTATGTATTGATAGAATCTTCACAGGAAGAGATTACAAAACAAAAGACAAAACCCCATTCTAGAAAAATATTGAGAATGGGGGGGTATATTTTAGGATGATATTCATGACTAGGGTAAACAAAGACTATTGTAGTACAAAAAAAAAATAATATGGTGGCAACAAAATTTCAAGAGAAAACTAAACCTACACTGTATAATGTATTAATTAAATTTACACATGTGCATAGAGGTACAGCACACATTTATATTTCCGAGAGCAGTAGGATTGGGAACCTATGCCATCACAATAGATGCAATGGCTCTTACACTTTTCACTGACTATTGCAGGTGATGACAAGGATGTTTATTCACGTGTATACATTATACCAATTTACCAAAAGATCATCTCTCCTAACCATCTGCTGAAACAAAGGTGACTCAATACAAAGCCGTAGCTAGAAATTTTAGTGCCAGGGGCAAAATGATAAAATGGCACCCCCAACCCTGAATTAGTAACCAGTTTAACCTTAAAAAATTAAGTTACTGCCGCCCACTTCCACTTTGCGACCTGTGACACCACCCTATCGCCCACCCCTAGTTACGGCTCTGACTGCATACATACTGTATCTGCCTATGCTGTACAGAAGACTACCAGAAAAGTTGAACAGCCATACATACACATAAGCAACATTTTTTCTGATATCATTCCATCAGTGATTGGGACTTTCATTTTAGAAAATTAAACAGATACAGCCTGTTTCCTTTCTACATTCATCCCGATTCCGGGAGCATATATGCGCATATGACTGGCCTGAAAATTAGATGTGTCCCCAGCTTTACTAGACACTGCCCTGGGATAACCAGAGCACAAAAGCATTATTACATAGTACCACTTGCCATACTAGGATTACACACACACACACACACACACACACACACACACACTATTCATCCAACACTAAAATCAGGAAGAATACAATAGACTGATCTGGATAAACACAGACATCTCAAGAGTCATTAAGACAAGCCTAACAAAATCAGGCATAGATTGTGCTAAATACCTTTTACAGATTTGCCTGACTAAGAAAAATTTATTGCAATATAGATTCTACATTATACTAGAAAATAGTCTGCCATCACATGGGACACCTCTGAAAAAGGTAAAGGCTACAAGTGTATATTAAAAAAAGCAGCTATACAATCAAAGGGGCATGGGGACAACAACAAAAACAAGACATATCTAGGTTTCTAACCTTATAATTGCAACCACATACTTTATATAATTTCAAATACTAAAAATTCTTAACACCATTACACCCATTTATCACAGCAAGCTTTCAGACCTCAAGTATCAGCAATACACGTAAAGCTTTCCACCAACACCCCCTGTGCAACAAAGCATATTCCAAAATAAGGTTATTACATACAATCTGATTTATGCTCCCATAGGTAAGTGGATACTATGAAAATTTTTCGCGTTTCCTCTGGAAAGAACACAGAACATACTAGAAAAATAAATAAACTTGCAAATCCCACGTGGAACACTGTTCCACAGTCGTCATGGAGATTTAATCCATGGTGCCATTATGGTTACTGTAGGAAGAACAATGATAAAAGGTAAATTAACATACAAGCTTTCACTTTCATTTCTGCATGTGTACAGTGTGTGTCTTCCCATGACAAAGTGTGCTAGGGTCATCTACTGGAAAATGCAGGCAAAGCTGTGGCAGCTCTAAAACATTTGGTAAATAGCCTTTCTATTCTGTGAAATCAGCAAAGGAAAATGGTGTATGGCAAGTCTCACAGGACAAAGGCCAACAGTGTTATACACTTTTAAACTGCAACAGAACAATCAGTTTAAGTCAATTAAGCCTACACGGCTGAAAATGTATACCTAAAATTTAATTAAACACTATGGAAGGAAGTGATATAACATACATCACCAAGGATTTGTCCAGACAAAGTTTAAATAGCACAATACATTTTTATCTATAGAACCAACTTCTGCTCCAATTACTATACAACACGGTGCGCTCAAAATCCAGAGGCCAAAACTATGTGTACTTTATCACTGGTAGAGGAAAAAATATTCACCATTAGATTTCAGTGATGTGTTAGTACATTTGCAGACTGACATACACAGTGCAATTAGTTTTTTGTATTAAAAACAGAATAAAAACACACCTAAGAAAACACTAACAACTGCATTGTGTATTTCCTGAGTTAAATTTATTCATATGGCCCAAAACAAAAATATTTACATTTCAGACACCATGCTAAATCCTTCATGAGCCCTCAGAAACAGAGGGTCTGAAGATAAGTGAAAACAATAAGTGTTACTAAAATGAAATAAATGCAATTGCCTCATTTAAAGGCACAGAGCAGGCTTATTCAAACTTTACAAAGTCATGCTAGGACTTTTAAATCTATACATGGAGAGCCACATCCTGCCTCTCTGGTTAGGAGAATTGTTAAGTTTATTTAAATAAAACGACAAAAAAAAGCCATTTTCAAATACAAAAAAGTGTGAATAGACTACAAAACCGTAAGATATTTCAAACAGGGCCTTAACCTGGTAGAATTCTGTTTTTTCTAGCTATCTTATTTAAAACCACTATCTCTATGGAAAAGAAAGGCAGAAACTCAGAGCTTAGAATGGCTGCCAACAGGTTCACAGAAAATGGATGCTAAGCATTCTTTAGAATTTCCATGTTTATATAGCCTTTAAAACAAAGGTAACATACATCAGCAGAAAAGTGTATCATTCAATATCTATACCACTATAAGGAAGCTTGCCTAACACTTACAAAAACTCTATTTTATGTCATAAGTTCCAGTAGGAGTTCCAAATGTTAAGAATATGAAGACTGCCTCATTCCATGTGCATATACAAATAATCTATAATGTTCAGGATAACCTCCAGCCTTATTACCTTAATATGTTCTGTTCCCTCATTAATTACATCTACTAGAAATGTATTCTGGCCTAGCACTACCTATATCATGACTTCCACTGTCGTTCAGACAAAAAAAAAAATCCACTTTTTTTCTCATTTTAATCAAAGAAAAATTACAGATCTTGTCAAATGGAAGGGGCAGCCTGTATATTTAAAGGTGCATAAAATCAAGCAGTTGACTTGAAATAAAAGCAATGTAGGCCAGCTCCTAGCATTTAAATCACAAAGAGAGGCAGGAAGTGAGCTAAATTGTTTCTGGTTTTTATTGTTTATGAACAGGTGTTTATATAGACTAATATAGTACATGGTACTTTACAATTTTAAAGCAAGACTGGGTAGTAACAAACAGATTGCTTAGGTGAGTATGTCTGTTCGCTAACAATTTTTGAAAGGTTTTATTAACATACAGAAAAACGCATGAAACCTTAAACAAGTATCCAAGCAATATCTTATTTTAACCAAATAGCAATCAGTTAAACAGAGGTTTGAAGAACACAAATAATAAATGGAGAAGCGGATGGTTGGTGCTAAAACTAAACAATTACATGATTTATAAAATTATAGTGTAAAATGGCACTGCCAAGATTACCCATTTAAGAAAAAAATAAATAAATGTTTTCCACTGTTTCCTCAAAATTAAAAAATGCCTTGTTCTGCAAATCATCACAAATGCACTTACCACATAGAGGACACAAACATGAAGCATAGTCAGAGAATCTTTTTAACACCCAAAAAGTAAAAAAAAAAAAAGAAAAAAAGTTTACTAGGTTTAGATGAAACATTTCTAATACCTAGGAACCTGTAAATCTCACCACTGACCAACTACACTTTAGATATTTTTTTTTATTATTTAGGCAGTACATGAGTAGACAAGCCCAGTAAATCAACACTTTTAGTCAGTCCCTAACCAGTAAAACAAAACCTCTAGGATTTAACTCCAGTTAGCCATCCAGCAAAGTCAATCTAGCCCAAAACAAAATACACAATCACTATAGAACTCCAAGGAATACTATAATTACATAGTGCCATGTGCTGGAGTGAACAAAAAAAAAAAAAACGGGGAAAAAATGTGCATCACATACAAGAATGCACTGGGGACTAAAAACTTAATTTGTCAAAACAAGTTCTAACTCACCCACAAGTATCTCAACAAGAAAGAGTAATCTTCCAATGACATATGTGAAATTTGGTTTGTTTGTTTTTTTGTTTTGATTTTTTTTTTTGAAATTACATAAAACTCAGCACACATCCTCACAAAACCTTAGGTTTATTATTTCTCTTTATGTTACAAGAAATTATTAAATGTAAAATCACAAAGAAAACAGCCAAAAAGATAGCTGCATTCAGAAAAGTCAGCTAGTCTTATTTTACTGTGTGGTTAAACCAAAGCATGGCCAACAGCCAGTTCAGACAAATACAAACCTAGACATGCACTAAAAAAAACTTAAGTCAGATTACACATATGGATATATTGATATGGGAAAACAATATTAATCAACATAATCTGAGGGAAAACAAGCAGTTGTATCCAATAAATGTATTTAAAGTTGCCATTTTTACTGTATCTGATTTGTGCAAGAATTATACACTCACAATATACAATACACACTTTTTATATTTAGTCTAACAAAATTATCCAGGGGGATAAATTAAAATCTTTAAAATAAATAATATATTGCAGCACCTCCATAATGCATGGGCACATGTTAGTAAATAATACTGTTTGCTATTCATTATGGCAAATGTATTTAAACTTATTTTATGGGCATAAGACACAACATATGCAGTTTAGGAGTACTCAGACAGATTGGGAAACATTACAAAACTATATATTTAACTTTTGTTGTAAATTTGACTATAAATATTGTAAATTTGACTGTAAATAAATCTGATATTCATTATTTATATGTAACCATGTGTATTTTTTTTTAAATCAGGACTTAAGACCAAGACAAGAAAAAAAGGCCCATCTAAAAACTGAATATAACATTTAGACACAATATTCCTATATACACCCTTATTAGTCAGCATGTACTCTTATTCAGAAGAAACTGGATTCTAAATTGGATGATTTTCTCATCTCACTTTATTTTTGTCAAAACTTCAACAATACAGGTGTGTTAAGTGTACAGAGGGAAAACAATTAACTAAACACATGTGTAATAAATACAAGCATTTACAACTCAAAACAATTAGTACAACAAAGTGCTAGACTATGCCAAAAGGAACTATGCTTCATGTATCTTTGTTTATTCAATAAAGTTTTACCACAAAAAAAAACCCTAAAGAAAAATACTAAATTCCTGGCACTCTGGAGACTCTACTCTAGTAGTGTAATCAGGAACCAACACTGGGATGGAGTCATAATACACTCTACTCCCCTCCCCCATATCACCACTATAAAGAAAACCTTGACAAGGCCCCCTTTTCTATACCAGTGTCTTTTAATGCTTCACTAAGCCTTCTGCAGCACCATATTCTTAACCTGCCTTTCACAGCAGGTATAAAGGTCATTCCAGCAATGTGGGAGTGCCCACATCAGATCTCCAAAGTCCCAACATGGCTTGGAATGCAGTGGCTGCTGGGCCTAAGAATTTTCTTTGCATAACAAATCAAGCACACTTTGCAATGATTGGTCTTCTGAATTCAGCTCAACTTTATGGCAACCCTAACTGACACCACCTCTTGACCTTTCCTTATGCGAGGAGGATATGGATTGCCACTTACCAACCCCCACTCTGCCCCCATAATGCATAGCTTGAGCTGCTCCTGAAAGAATCAAACTAATGAGGAGTGTGGGGGAGGGGAAAGCTGTGCATTTACAAACACACATGGTATCAGAGTTAGAAACTCGCTCTATCCACAGGAAGGTTTTAAGAGCTTGGGAGTGGGGGAAGGGTAGATTTTTTTTTTCCATTTATCTTACATAACTATGACTGGAAAATTTAAATACATACATATAGAACACCACTATATTATTCGTTAAAGAAGGGGGATGTGGGGACACAGCAAAACGGAAGATGTCGGCTGTTGAGGAGGCCTCATTGAAAAATGAACCTTAGATGTTTAACATACCAGCAGAGTGGGTGGGCTCACACTGGGTACACATTTACCATGTGAACATCAAACAAAGACCTTACCCACCACCCACACCTCATTTAACCCTATAAACACAGGAGAAAAACAGAATTTTTTTTTAATAAACTAAAAAAAGGTTAAGGTTTCAAGAAAAAAAAAAACCATCACAAAAACACACAAGCAAGATGCAAAATGCAAACACAACCAAAAACCCAAACAACTAACCCAGTGAGAACAACAAAAAGACATATCCACATGTAAATACTTTTGGGTGATCTGCACTCTTTTCTTTAATGAAATGGTATTATGAACAGGCAAGAAAATTAAAGTATTATTCCAGTTAAGTATAAAACAATCAGGATTTACAGTCAATAATATAATTTCTCAGCCAAAAAGTGTAAAACAAAGCCAGCAATGTAGTTGTGAATGCTACAATATTGTTTTGATAGATTAAATCGGATGCAACGTGAAATAAATAAATCAGTATATTCATTAAGATAAATATGAAGTAGATATATAGCTACTCTATTACTGTGAGAGAAAAATTCACAAGTAAACCACAACATTTGCAGCAGGTTCTACACATGACCCAGAGTATTTAAATATAGACTACATGGCAACAACAAGAATGGAAATTGCAGAAGAGCTACACACACTATTTTCATTTTCTGAACTAGTTTTTGGAGAGTATCACAAAATTGCATGTGAATTCAGCCATGTTTATAGTTACCAAAATATATTGATTAAAATACAATCTGATCAAGCAAAAATAGAACATCTAAAATAAAACTGGGCAAAGTGGATTAAATATACATTTATTCCTCCCCATACACAAAGCACATTAAAGAATAGCATGAATATACCATAAGGTAACGAGTGACCTTTACACTAAAGTCATACTATTGCACGTAACTCAACTCCATCTTACATAGGCTGCACAATATGCAAACAAAGCAGGCAAATACAAGCAAATAGGCTCATAAATCGTTTCATATAAACATTTATAAATTTAATTCACCAAATTCCCTTTGCAGTTCCAAACATTTAGTTTCAATATGTAGAAATAGCAGAATAAAAATGTAAAATGACCTTATGATCAGCTTTGTTAGATTGCTTAAAGGTGGTGGTGTAGAAAATTTACACTAAACTCTCCCTTTAAAAACTAAATATTAATCAGATTGTTATTTACCTCTGCCTTTTGGGAACTGAATGTTCAACTTCTATAACTTTGCCATGCAGCTCCACTTTCCCTGAAACAAATAAATATATAAGGTTAGTGTTCAAGGTTTGAATGTGTGACATAAAAACAGGCCTGCTTGCCCCCAACCCCCATTTACTTCCTTTTCTGATGCTTCTGCTGCATTCAGCACAGCA
>WWET01000423.1:104713-117944 GCA_011038615.1 Limnodynastes dumerilii
GTTTTAATTATTGGTAAGTATCTAAACCCTTTGTCTTTTTTCTAAAATGACATCTATAATTTGTAAATAATTTCCCACTACAGATTATTATATACCATTTTATAATGTTTTGATGTAAAGTAGTAAGCATTTAATTACTTTAAGATAAATAAAAATTGACACATAGTGAATTGAATGCATGCGTATGTGCTTCAATATGTATGAGCATACCCACAGTGATGTGATACAGGGGTTATCGTGGCTTACACACAATTGCAATATTTCAATTATTTACACTTTGCAAAAGTAGTTAGTCCCATGAATCAATTATGTTCTGAGATTATATATAATAATATAAAATAATGATCAAATGTTTTTTTAAAATAGGAAACATGACAGGCTGTTATTATGGGATACAGCCTTCTTGTTCTAGAAGTAAAGAATAAAAACAAGGACTAGTTTACAACCCATGCCGCATGTCACATGATGGTAAATAGTGTGTATTACACAATATTATATAAAAGATAATTAGTATGTAATAATAGCCGTCTGGACATAATAAAGCGCGGTAGTACAATGGAATGATTGCCACCCAGGCTCCCCAAACGACGTATCGGGAAAAAGATCTTCCATTCTATAACGAGGATGAAAGCGTCCATTTTGAGCGTGCTCTATAGATGATATAACATGAGTGTAAGCTGTAGGGTTAATAGCGCGATGGAGAATTGCAGGTTAGACATGAGGCGCAGAGGGGGTGTGATGTCTCATGTTCTCAGCTGCAGAGACTGTGACTTTTACACCCTTCACCTTATTCCCCTGAACAAATTATTGCTTACTGGGAAGCTATGAGCAGTGCAGAGGGCCAGGGATGGGTGAGGGGAGTCAGGGTGGGTGACCTATTAGCTGCGATGGTGCTTTTAGGAAAGGGGTGTGTGCTCTGTGAACTTAGCCTTAGCTCCACTGCACCTGAGGACAAATGCTGAAGGTAAGCTAAGGGAAGGTGCACAGGTGAAACAATGCGAGGCTTCAGGAGGGGGCATCCCCCAGTGCATGCTTTCCTGTGTCAGCAGAAAGGAGATTGCAGCAGAAGGGGCGGCCGACGCATGTAGTAAATGCTAGGAGGCAATGCCCAGTGTAGTGCGGCATTCACTTCCACTATGTGTAAAGCGTCCTCTTACCGGCCGCTGATTGGCCAGTAGCGAGCTCCGTCTCCCCCTCCCCGCAGCCTCGTTTGCGTCCTCGGTGCTGGGTGACTGGTGCGTTTCCTTCTCCCTCTCCATTCATTGGCTTTTCTGCGCCCCCCATTCTTGCGCCTCTGGCGCCAAGTTATCCTCCTCCCCCCTCACAGCCCACTCCCCATACTACTGAGCTTGTTTACCGTGCCCTTATTGTTCAGAAAGAGAAAAATCCCATAGGCGCCTGCGCTGCCATATAGGAGCGTGTGAAGTGCGGGTCAGCCTATGGGCTGGGTTGTTGTTTTTATAGAAAGAGATCTGTATGTACGGGAGAGCTTGGTATATGATTGTGTCAATTGCCAGGGGACATGGTTACTGCATCATTCCCTTGCCCACGGATCTGCCTTGTGAAGGTGTCCCGGTGCTGCAGAAGATGTGTAGTGTGTGTGGCCAGTAGCCCCCACATAAACAGGAACACGTGGCGAGCAGAGAAGTGAAGAGGTGCCCTGGCATGTACCCAGGGCATAAGATTCTGCAAGGTTGCCTCTAATAAACATATACAGTACCTCGCCTACTTCTATGAAGCTCTATTTGGTCAATTAAACTTAATCTATATCCCCCAATTGAAATGTTTTTAATAGAGATCTATATTATTTCATATGGTGTTGTCACATTTCAATTAGTGTTGCTACAATGCTCCTAACAGAATTTAACATTTAATCAAATTACTATACATCTATTTGTGATTCAAGTCTAAAATGTAACATCAAGAAATGTTTCTAAAGCCCAGCAATGTTCATATGATGTGCCATAATATAAAGAAAAACTGGTTGTAAGCTGGAACCAGTGTGGGATTTATGCAAAACAAACTTGATCTGCAATGAGTATAGCAGGAGCTACATATTTTCAGCATGCTACTGTTTCCTCTAAAATGGAGGAATTCCTATTTTAAAATTCAAACCATATGTCAGCAGTGTATATGGAGAGGTTCACTATGCTGGGAATGCATTTTTGTAGTGCTAGACAAAAGTTTTGTGGTGCTAGACAAAACAAGTAAGCTTGTTGACAATTCACATTAACAAAAAATAAACTTTTTTACGGTTGTTAGTTTTCCACGTACATCGTATACCTGAATATACTGAAGTTTTTGTAGTCATTTTAAAACATTTACCTCCATAAATGAGCTGCAGTTGTAATGTGTTGTAGAATTTCATATGTGATCTTCTCTGCCACTTTAATGAACTTTTTGGAGAAATGTATTTCACATTGTGCACAGCTGGGTATTGTTGAAAGCTTAACACAAAAAGAAGCTACTTTTAAATTGTTCTATCTTTTGATCTATTGCATTTGTATGGGTTTGGGTTTTTTATTTTTTATGAATTTGCTATAATGTACCACTATATATAGTGCTATTTAAACACTAATTTATCATTAAAAAAGGATCTGCATAAATGTTAGCCATATTCTGTTAAGAATTTAATAACATTTTTGGTACATTGTAAGTAATAGTAAATAGTTATTTGTAGATAGCGATTGTATATTGAAAAAGTATTCCATGGATACTTTTATTCATTGCAGTAACAGGTACAGTCAAATCAATAGACTAAATAGTAATAAACACTGTACACCTGTATTGTAGTTTCAACAGAATTGCAATCTTCAACTTCCTGTGAGATTCATAAATAAATGGTGTTTAAGGCAATTCATGAAGATGACCATCTATATATGGCAAAAAATATATAAAATGTCCAAGCTAACAAAAAAGGCAATTATTTATAAACGGGTTGTTATATAGCACCAACAGATTACGTAGCGTAGCGCTTTACAATTTTAACAATTAGTATAAACAAGACTGGGTAATGACAGACTGGGTGGGTAAGAGAGCCCTGCTCACAAGCTTACACTCTGTAGGACAGTGTGCAATGGTATATAGGATGGAGCAAACCGTATGTAATATCCTGTCAACTCTTATAGAATACAATTGCTAATAATACCCTTAAATATGCAGAGATATGTTTAATTATGACTCCATACTTTAAATGAATGCACAGACTCCCCTGTTTAAGATAAATTGTTGCCAATAAATTACAGTGATGCATTATAAACATGTATTGTAGTAATATGTGATTACTGTAACATAAGTGAAGAAGGATATCCAGAAAATTAAATAGGACTATTACAAACTAGTGGTTTGAGCAGCCAGAGTAATGTAGCCAATAAAAAACGAATATAATAAAATAAACAGTACACACAACCTCGTCTATGTAGTATGGCCTTTGAGCATCTGCTTTTCATTGAATTCCAGAAGTATATTTGCTTTAGGCCATTACAAGAAGAGACATTGCTGTAATGTATTTTAAGTGATGTATACAAATTATTTACTTGGGTCTATATTGACCATGCACATATTCATCAATGCATATTTACAACAGATAACTAAGACATAGCTAATGCCACTTTTGCTACTGTAGATATTTAATATTACATCTTTTAATGTCCATTTAATATGATTAATTTGATGTGAAATTATAAATGTACACAATTAGTACTTCAATGATGGTTTGATATTGGTATTTTACATAGCAAAGGCAACAACCCAAGCTTAAACCCCCTCAAGAGACAACAGTAAAAGCTACTCACTGCTGAGATGGTAGTGGGAAGCTAACCATGATTGGGAGTGTCCCCAGCCAGGGTTGAACATCAAAGGTGAATGATTGACATTCCAGCAGCATATGTCTGAGTCTGTAATGTGGTATGCTTGTAACAACTATTATCAGGGCTCAAGTCATAAAGCAGCAAGTTTTGTTCCAAAACTATACACTCTTCACGTCTTGTAGAAATAATTGTTCAGACAGTGTAAAATTGTATTTTGTGCACTTAGAAAACCTCTGCACCACTATGAATTGTCACTAAAAAACAATCTGACATGCCCAGGTTTGCTCCATCCGCTTATATCCAAGATAACTATCAAACTTTGGAAAACAAAACTTTTAACATGCACAAAATGTTTATTTTATTCTGTTGTAAAAGAAAGTATTTCAGAAAATACATGCAATACATTGCATTGTATATTTATGCTTTTGATAAACTATAAATTTGTTCAATTAGAGTTGTGTTGTTGTTATAGCAGAATCTAGTCTTATTTGTGTCTTGTTTTTCTATACAGAATATAACTTTGGAGTAAGGATTCATATTATTCATGTTTGTAAAGTTTACCAATTACCCCTGAATGTGTTTAAATATATGTGTAATACTTACCAAGTAGTCCCCTTATGGCTTAAAAAAAATTCTAAACATTACTTCATTTGTGTTTAGAAAATGTTCCTATACAATCAGAGTATGTGCCCTGGTATATTTAAATAAGGTAAAGTACCGATCAAATCAGATACTGGTAGCCCTAACACAAATTTTTGTATAGATTAAACTTTGCAAAATTAAAGGTTTTTTTTGTATTTTTACAATGTATCCAATGCATCCTAAATTGAGTCTGAACTAGTAATTCTAATAAATATTATTAGTATAAACACGCAGTGCGTTCTAAAATTTAAAATAAAAATAATGACACAGGATGATTTTTGTTCAAAGTTTGAATAAAATGAACATAAATTAGATTTGCGATAAAGTACTAGCAAAAATATAATAATGAAATGAACAAAACTAAGCTGAATGTTTTCAGATGATTATTCCAACCTGTAACAGGCCATGTGGGTCAGCATGCTAATGAGGGGGCCATGAGTGGTAGATTCTGGGAAATTCTCATGATAAAATAAGGGTCTTGCATGCATGTTCTGATGTGACCAAACAAGAGAAGACTTGCTATGCAGTGCTGGAATTTTTACAATGGAAGAATGGGAATTAGCTTTCAACCCAGTGTATTTCTGAAGTTGAAAGTTTAAAATAGCCAATTTCAGTATCTGTACACTGGTGAACTCATAAACATATCATTATGTGCAGAAAATCATAGCTCTTTATTTTACTTACAACTATAATTTAACTTGTTAAAAATGTTTTTGTAACTTTAACCTCTGTAAACCTAACATTTTCAGTAATATTACATCGTATCCTAAACAGAAATGTAAATAATCTCTACTAATTATCTTAGTTAAAACTAAGGGGAAAAAGTCTTTAAGAGGAATTTATAAAAAAAAATTTTATATCCTCATAAAACCGTATTGTTTAGTTAAAATTCGGTAACTAGGTAAAATCTTCATATTTATCT
The DNA here is from genome assembly GCA_011038615.1 of Limnodynastes dumerilii. Lineage (NCBI taxonomy): Eukaryota > Metazoa > Chordata > Amphibia > Anura > Limnodynastidae > Limnodynastes > Limnodynastes dumerilii. The sequence goes on from WWET01000423.1 coordinate 110,087, forward strand.
GCTTGAAAAGATTACAAACCTTAACCAGTTTTTGATTTTTAAGAGTATCTATGTAATTGTTATCTTTGGTTTAATTACTTTTACAATTACACTGCTGTCTTTACAAATTAGCATTTATTTGTACTAGTAATGATTTGTATATGATGTTCTAGAACTGTAATTCTTAGTAACAAAGTTTCTGTAAAACCTTTTGTCAATGACAGCATAAAGTTAGTTGAAAAGGCATCAACACAAACATACAATTATGCTGAAATCCCCAATTTCCGTTTCATCCCATTTTTCTTTTGTTGTTAAATGTTTTTTTGCACTTTTAAAACCAATATTCTGTTGCAGAATTCAAAGTAAATGTTAGTAAGAACAATCTTTTGTAATGTTTTTGTTTAACAAGGTTTTTGGGTTTTGTTTTAAAAGTACTCTCTTGTGATCCCTTTAGACATTATCATTTTTTTTAGATAACTGCTTGGGCAGTTTCAACTTCCTATTACAGGAAATTACCCTTTATCTGCTTATTAGGTACCAGGGCATTTCTTTTTATGTTTTTTGAGTAGATATATTGCAGATTGAACTAGGTATCAAATCAATATTACAGTAATACCTGACATTATACATATCTTTTAATATTTGCTTGTTAATATCATACTTATTTAACACTTATTTGTAATCAAACGTCCTTTACTTATTTAACGAATTGCACATATATTACATAGGTGATTAACTTGATGCAATAATTTGGTTCATTGTAATGACATTTTACAAAATACAAATATATACTTTAAGATATTTACTTCTTGTTAATTACACTCTATGCAGTACAAAGATATTATTAACATCTTGTTAAGACAGTTTAACTTTCCAGAGGAACCATATATGCCTTAGACAAAATATTGTGGATGAAGGACTGTGAGAAAGTTTAGACAACAAATCTGTTTCTAACCCTTTTAAAAGTAATGGAAATTATTCCATTAACTCTAGGCAACACAAGTTGTCGGACAGATAAAGTTGTAATATCATGATTAATACATTTAGATTAGGGGACATGTAAAATTTCCTACTTAAGCCTTTTAAAAATAAAAACAAACATCAACAAAATGCACTTTATTAAGCTTTGCGTATAACCAAGGCTTTCAAATTCACAGCTCAATAAATATGTCCATATTTATATTTATTAACTGTGTAATTCAGTTGATGATTCCAAAGATCAGTTTTTTATATTAGTAACTTACCATGTCTTACTGTAAAAACACTTTTTTGCTCATTGCAACAAGATAATCACATGTGATACAGCTGTGCTATGATTTTACAGTCTTTATCCCTTTATTTTATGAATGTTCCTTAATAGCTACTGCTATTTTATTTTATTTACTAGATATCTACATTCGTTCTTAGTGCAGACTTTACAAGCTGGTTAAAAATTCAGTAGTACCTACTGTCCAATTTAAATAGATCACTTGAGGAAAACACCTGTATAGCACTTACTTATAAAGTATTCTATAAAAACTGTGCATTATGAAAAAAGAGCAGCTTTCCTACTTTTTAAAACTCTAACAAGTCTTGTTTATAACCTTCAAAATATAGAGCAATTCATTTCCATTAATAAATGGTTTAATCCACAAAGAGTGGCTTTTCTATATATTTTGATTTATTAACTTTTTTTGTAAACAAAGTTTTGTCACATTATTAGATAAGAAATATCTTTTCTGAACTTTATTATGATGTGGTGCTTTTTGTTTAATTATTCAAATCCTACAAATGAAATTTACATAATAGAACATCTTTCTTTTACAGAAAATCCATATTACTATATAGGGTAAGCAAGTTTTCATCCACCAGCCACCTGTCTTTGCTAAATGTTATACTGATACACTGAGTTGTAGTTTTAAATGAGATGTTTTCATTGTTTTATAAGAGAGTTTTTAGCAGCAAGTGATTATAAGTGTTTTACTTAAAATATCATTAATGAAGGAAATAGTTATCCTATGCACATCAAAATGCTTATTAAACATGCCAATAGGTCAGTTACAGACAAGAGACTCAAATTTGTTCTCAGATAAAATACTTCACCATGCAGTTAACATTTATCCTAGCAAAGAAACTTGTACACACATTTGTGAACACCATAAAATATACAAGAATTCAACATTTAGATGACTTTTAAATTAATTACTGTTCAGTTACATTGGGTTAACTATAGAAGCATGCGTGATAGAGGTAATATACAAGAATAGTTATTTGAGAGATAAACACAACAGAAATAGATCATTCTAGTAACAGTTCCCTATAAACAAGTTGCTATTAATTACACTTATTCCACCAAACAATCATATAAATATTTGCAGATCATATAATGATATCATATAGACTAGATTTCAAATGTAATTTTTAATGCGTTTTTTGAGATTTGACTGACATTTCGATTCATATAACTGTGCTAGTTTATGACAATTCATGTACTTTTAATTTGTGTTTACTGTTATCATCTGAAAATAACATCTGTAAAGGAATTACTTTATTTCAATAAATGTTAGACTATAACTGGTTAAATCTTACCCCTATGTTGTTGGCTATGTGATTGACTGGGGTCTGCTGAGAAAATATCTGTCCCATGTCAGTCCCTTAATTTATTATATAGGTAAGTATCACTTGCTGTTGTAAAATATGGGACCATCACCATAGACATGAAAAACCACTTCATATAGTAAAGCTTCATACCTGTCCCCTTCCTACCTTGTCCATATAAGTAGTTAAAGTTATATTAAAATGTTGTTAATAATGGACATATGCATGTTTTCAATTATTGACAAGATATAAGTGGGTTATATTTGGTTCTCAAATCCTTATGCATGTGGTTTGATCCATAAAAATGTACCTGAAAGAAGTAGTAGCATAGCTAGTAAAAACAAACATCTGGAAGTTAATCTGTTTTCTAACATTTTTATGCAATTGTTTTGTATAATTAAAAAAAAATAATTCTTAATTGGGTCTTTTGATAGAATATGCCATTTTACTAGTTCTTTTAATACAGACTAGTCCTGAAAAACTTCTGAAACTTACTTGTTTGGCTAGTTTATGTAATCTACTATCACTTTTACATTTGACACTGCAAAGAACACTTTATATCAAAACAAGTGAATATATTTTAAAATAGCATTGATTTGCATTTATTTTCTTGTAATCGTCTTTTTGGAATAATAACTATTCTACAAAATGTACTGAGTATGAATTAATTGAATACTTTCCCTCCCTGTATTATAACAGTCAAGATCCTGCAGTTTTGTAGTGTGACAGATAATTTGCCTCTTATACTACATATAATGATGGCTACATTGGTCTCTTGTCCACCGGTTACCAATTCAGAAACCTCAGAGGTTCGATTGTAGGGGCTTAGAGTTGATTTGACTTTTATCTTTTTTGTTGTAGCTAGACGCCACATCTGGATGGAAGTAAAAATTAAACAGTTCATTATATATCAGGTAATTGTATGTAAAATCAATATGTCTTTCAATCTTAAATGTGTAGAAAAAGACATGAAGTAAAGTAAATTACAGTACAGAAGAAACTTAATAAACGGATTTCGATGCAAGACACCACAGTTAAAAAAGTGAGATTGGGCAATTAGTGAAGCTGAAGTGAAAAAAGCTGATGTGTAGCATTGCATTAATATAGGGTGATATACATTAAGATAAATGATACAGATGAGGCAAAGTCAGGGTAGAATACAGCAGACATTTTATAGTTTAGAAAAAACCTTTTCAGATGGACATGTATGTAATGGTAATCTACTGGGGTTATGCTGTTATAAACTTTATTATGTTACATGTGATTAGTTCTCTAATGCGTAAGAGTTATGATTTTGGTACATCCTGTGTGGTTCTGAAGAAAATCTTTTGAATATCAAAGCTTTAAAACCAAACACCACAAAGCGATGTAGTTGATGAAAGTGCATAATCTGCCTGCAGAGAGCACAAGTCTGCCTCGCTGATTTAACCCCCGAATAATCTACCAGAATGAATCGAGTCAACTGCAGTGTGATCCTGACCCATCTCCTTACATGATCTAGGTAGAAACAGGGAAAGTGCTGGGAAGTCTAGAGACAGAAATTGTTAGGTAGAAGAAAGAGAGATATAAGATACAATAAGTAATCTATATAAAGCATTATACTAAAATGATCATTAAATGTTGTTTTATAGATTAGTTTTATTAGTGTTCTAGTTTTAGTGCATATAAGTTCGTTTTTATCACTTAGAAAATGTTAGTTGATGAAGTGATCAATTTTATCACCTCTTGTCATTGATTTAAATAACACCGTAACAGTGGGTTAAACACTTTGTTATATGAAACAGGATATTGTTTTCCAAAAAACACTTTAAAACAGTTTTATTTTTATTCTTTGCAAACTTTGTCAGTAGTTACTAAATAACATTTTGCCACATCTACTTTAAATACTTCTGCAGCACCTGTCACAAGATACTACCTGCTCTTCATGCAGCCCTGATTCATAGGGTCCTTTAGTGTAAAGGAGTCCAAACCAATAACATGTTGCAGTTAATAAGAATAAACATTGCTCTTTACAAAAAAAATGTTTTCTAAAGGGGATCAGGTATTGGTCCTGTGCAGGTACATCGTAAATAACTAAAAACTACAATTGTCAATAGTTACCCTTTAGTCAAAAACTGATTTACTAAAACCACAAAAAAAACCTTCGTATGAAACATATAGGATATGTTAATGAAATAATACCAATTCCTATTTTCCTAATCCTATTTTTTTTACCTCATCAGTCTTAATTTTTCTTGTTTGTGTGCTACATTGCACCTTTTATGTGCTGCTCATCAGTTTCTTCATTGCCCACTCTCCTTAAAGAAAACTGACAAAATAAAAATGTGTTCCAGGATGAAGCACAAGATGAATTAGCATGGAAAGTGTACAGAACATAAAGCTATTGATGACTCATGATTAACAGACATAGCCAAGTAGAGGTGCAACTAGTTCTCTATATAACAACCTTTCATTGTTGTCTTTTATGGGATGTGTACCTTGTGCATGTATCTCACTTTAAAATTTGTGCATGCAAACAGACGTCCCTAAAGTCTATACAGTCCTTACTGACAGCCATTGCCCACACTCAAGACTGCTCCACTAAGTTGGGTGCATACGGTGCATTTTGTCCCAGGAGTGTGGCCCTTTGCCATCAAGCATACTGATTTCGGTGATCCGATTCTGGGGGTTGGTGGAATTGGTTAAAGATAACAGTAGCCCCCTTACCCCTGAGCTGTGCCATAGTCTGTGCAACTGTGTGTAAGTATATGTAATGTGCACGTATCTTTTAGATTTTCATCCAGTTAAGCAGCTTGTGGAACAGCTTTGACATGCTCTCTTTCTCAGATTTATATACATGGGAGACTGGGTATACCATTACAAATCTGTCAAGTTACTATTAGGCACAGTTGTCACACCTACACAGAACCCAGTGCTTTGTAATTGCTACCTTGACCGTATGTCATACATTAAGCTACATGTTTTCTACTTTGTGTTTCTTATGTAATGAACATGTTGGGCCACATTTAAAGTTGTGAGTAAATCCAGTAAGGGGTAATGGACCTAATTCAGAGATGGAAAATAAGAGAGGACAGTTACTCCTGGGCTAAACCATGTTGATTGCAGGGGAGTCATATTTAATCTGCTACAAACAGTATTTGAATTGAGAGGTGAGGCTTCCTAGTCTAAATAACAGTGTAAATGTAAAGCTGGTCAGTATCTGTGTGCAATTCAAATATATATCCCTGCATGCAAAGTATACAATTAACTTGACTCCCTTGAAATCAACATGGTTTTGCCCAGGTGTAACATTTCTCTCTTAATTTTAAGCTCCTTCTTAAGTCTGAATCAGGTCCGATATGTAACTCTTGGGCTATATACAACCTTCAGTTTTGTCATCTGTTTCTTCCAGCTTATTTCATTTCTGTTTTAGAAATTTGTTACAGCTTGTAATGCTTGTTTAGATGTCTGTTGGAAAAGTATAACATATCAGTATACACATATCATATATATTCAGATGACAAAAATATATGCAATGGTAGACATGCCAGAAGGGGTACACAAAATGAGGGATGATCTAGGTAGACTGGGGGAATGGTCAAGAGTGTGACAACTGCAGTTTAATGTCAAAAGAGGCAAAATCATGCACTTGGGGCACAAAAGCTCAATATAGCATTAATGGCACTACATTAGAAACTACGGAGGAGGAAAGGGATCAAGGAGTCATTATTTCATGTGACTTAAAGGTAGCCAAGCAATGTAACAAAGCAATGAGAAAGGCAAGGCAGATGCTTGGTTGCATAGGGAGAAGAATTAATAGCAGAAAGAGAGAAGTAGTGATGCCCCTTTATAGATTGTTGGTACGACCTCACCTAGAATACTGTGTTCAGTTCCGGAGGCCATTTCTCCAGAAAGACATTAGAAAATGTGCAAAGAAGAGCAACTAAAATGGTCCATGGCCTGTGTCACAAAACATACCAAGAAAGGCTAGAGGAACTAAACATGTATAGCTTGGACCAGAGAAGGGAGAGGGGGGGATATGATAGCAGCTTTCAAATATATCAAGGGTTGTGACAGACTAGAGGAGGGGGGGATTTTTCAAAGGAAGAGGTGTAATAGAACACGAGGGAATGAAAATAAACTGGAGGGTGGTAGATTCAGAGGAAATGTAAAGAAAAATTACTTCACTGAAAGGGTGATAGATAAGTGGAATAGCCTCCCATCTGAGGTGGTTGAGACTAACACAATAGAGCAGTTTAAACATGCTTGGGATAAATATAAGGATATCCTTAATTTCAAATTTTATTCAGGGTTATTAGGGTCTAGCAGTAATCGCTCTACATGTTTTTTTGCCTGGGTAAAAATACTCCTCATAACATTTTTAAGGAGTAATTTTAGCCAAAGAGGAGTATATTATTGGTAACAAAATTAAATCGCAAAGTGTTCTATGCTGTTCCAAACTCACTATTTATAAGTGATAACTATGATCGGTTGCTTCCCTGTCTCAATTCCAAGATTTGGACATAATATAACACTTTACCATATTATTTAATTACCAAATTATATGCTCCTCTTTTGATAGAGGAATATCACATCTATCTGAAAATTTTATGGTAGGGCACATTAGAGGTCTGAGGGACACACACAAATGTTATGCATTAATACACACACACACACACACACGCACACACAAAAAGAGTGGTACTTGGAGTTATTAGAGTAAAGTACTAGGCATTTCAATTTTAGTGGCAAAAACGTTATAATTAAAACCGAAAACGTTGGAAGCCCTGGACTCCTAGTGCTTTACTCTAATAATCTGAGTATCACTCTTCTTGTATCCGTATGTATTTGGTCATTCTGCCATACCGGACTACCAACTGAGTATGGCCACACACACACTCACTCACTCACTCACTCCTCAAAATTGGATAACTGGCATGGGGTCTTAAAGCGGTCAAAAACAGAATAGAAAGGATAATAAGACGCTCACAAGGCTTGTTAGCAGAGGGTAAGCAAAACTTATCAGGCATTTTATTATAGTTTATCCCAATGTTTGAACCTCAAAAAGTGGTTTTCATAGGGGGTCAAAAACAAAGTGCAAAACTTCCAGATGTCCGATTCTTATGGTGTCATGCTTTTAACATTTTTATGACATGTATTGTGTATATATAGTGTTATTGATTTTGCACTCTATATGTATTTTGATCCCGTAAAAACTGCTCCTTATGGTTGAAACATTGGAATATGCTGTAATAAAATACTGAAAAAAGGTTTGCTAAACCTCAACTAAAAAGCCTTAGATACACACACACACACACACACA
>WWET01000423.1:136522-151255 GCA_011038615.1 Limnodynastes dumerilii
TCTGTCTCACTCGCGCTATCTCTATATATATGTATCTGTCTGTATATATATATATATATATATATATATATATATATATATATATATATTCTGAGATTATCTGAGGCAGTAATCCGAGGTATAAAAGATACAGGAATACATGTAGTTGTAGACATATATTAGTATGTAGTATTAGAAAAAACAAGTACCCCTGTCTTTAAACTAGGCATAAGAAATACCCTAGATAATGTCTTACAAATGTATATAAACAACTTTCTAGAGAATGAAGTGAAAAACCGCGCTCCTCCCTTAGCAGCTGTCACCTTAATACCCTAGGTGGATACCTCTATACACCTCAAGAATGTGGCTAACAGAATAATCAAAATCTATGGTATTCTGCTCGATCACAACAATACAATAAAAAGAATACAAGAGTGAACAACGGAAAGAAAGAGAGACAGAAGAAGAACGGAGGACTTAGGAAGAACAGAAAAAGACAAGAACTGAGAACATTACTGTTCCCTGTGGGAAAAGATTTGGAAAAAGACATCCGGGAAGAAAGACATAAGAGAAGAACTTTTATCAGAACTGTGAGTGAAAAGTTAAAATCCCAGCGCTCATACCATAATCCCATTCTTTTTATTGTATATAAACAACTTGTTTGTGCTAGCTAAGTGTGTTGCAAGGAAGTAGATGGCGCCTGTGTGTACCTGTAGAAGATGGTATATGGCTGCACAAAACAGTATGACATAGAGATAAAAACTTGGTCATGCCCACCAGGAATAGTTATTGAATATACATCCAAAATTCCAATACTGCAAAATCTGACTGCATCAGATAATGTAGAGTTTATTATGGCTCTATATATATCTAAAGCAGGGATATACAGTCTCAAGTGTTAAATAAACAGATATTGGCACCCAACATTATAAATACATAAATTATATATTTCAAATAATGTCATTAAAATAATTAATAATCATTTATTTAAAAAATGCATAGGACTGATTTAGAGAATATAACAAAAGTGGGTTACATTTGTTTTTGGACAAGACATTTTACAATGCAAATGGCGCAAATTAATTTGATGTTTTTTTGCATATATGGAGATATTGGCTGATTTTGCGCAGAATCACTGAAAACTTGTATTTATGACTGTAATTTAAAGTTCAATTATGTTATGTCCTGTCTCAACCCAAAGATTGTGTGGATACTTTAAATCTCCAGTTAAACATCATTTTACCAAGGTGCAAATTGTCTTATACACTTAACTCTGAATCAGGACCATAATCTGTAATGATCATTTTAATCTGTATAAAATATTTGCATTTCAGGATTGAATCAGCATAAAAGCTTAGTACATAGAAAGCATTATTTGATACTGGTACATTTCTATGATCTCACTAGAAGACTAGAATCTTTGGAATAGTGAATGGCTCAGAGATATACAACTTTTACAAATAAAAAGTAGTAGACATTTGTAAATCATTTACATTTTATTATATTTAGTTTTTTCTAGTACAATGACCATAGCAATTCACCTTTTCGTGAGAGCAGGAGAAGAATTTAGTTTGGCTGCTACTCTCAATTTTGTGAAAAATGTGTTTTGTGAGTTTTTTTCAGAGTATTAGGAGCTGAACAACATAAGAGAAATCAGTTATGTAGGTTTAGAGATACATTCAGCTCCATATTGCATATGTGACTGCCAAATGCACGCTCTGGTACCAAATATTCATCTAGAGAAGATATTATCTGCACTTTGAAATTGAAATTTTACATGATATGTATAGAACAGATGGGACACAAACCTCCTGGGAATGGTGATTGAACTTGTACATATGTATTATGACAATGCAATGTTGTACAAAAAAGTACAAAATATTCATGATTAAATCAAACATAAAATGATAAACATTTATCTGTTTATATATATATATGAATCTAAATTGTGTGAGTTTAAATAACTTAATAACACTGTGATGGATTTAGAGAACTTAAATGCATTCAAACAGCATGACTATTACTAGCTGTTTTGTGAAAGTTAGCAAGGCTTTCATAGGTTTAACTTCCAAAAATGAACATTTTATGCCATTTAATGTGGTTCAAGATATAATGAAATAAATCTGCAACATTTTGCTAAACTTTTAACCAGTTTAAACTGATGGTCTCTACATTTGAGAATGAACATGGTGAAATTGTGTAAAAAACAAATATAAATATATAGTTCATAAAATATTTATAACAAGCAATATATTAAGAAATAAAGTGTTCTTAATTTAAAATATTAATTTACATACTTTAACCATGTTCATTTACTTTAAAAATAAAATATAATAATCAAAATCCTTTATTTGCTATTTACTATCTATTTTATCATTTATATTTAATTTATTGGTATTTTGTTTTATTTTACATTTAAAATAAACAAAACTGAAACAGAAAATATTAGATTTGTGATTTACCTCAGTTGTTTGAATGTAATCATTTAAACAATTACTTTGTATTAATACTTTATATTTTTAACAACTAACTTTGGTGTTAATGATGAAAATATTTATTTAGATTTATAGTAAACTTTAGAATATATTTTGTAGTTCCTTTTTTACACAAAAGGACTAAAGCACAAAAACAAAACTGTGTGACAGGTTCCCCAGTGTATATACCTGGTTTACTTTTCCCCTTTCTCCCTGTTTTTTTATGATTATGTCTTGTCAGTTTATCTTGTACAATCTAACTCACCACGATTTATTATATCTGGCTATACATATGACTATCTATGGATCGTTTGTTGTATTTGACTGTCCTGTTTTGGCTATTTGCTATCTATGTCTAGCCTGTTTCTCTCTATTGTATATTTGTACAAATAAAGAACTTACACTAAAGCACAAAAACGCTATCTCAAAATAAATGAATACAAAAAATAAACACTAAATGCACTCTACGCTTTACAAGAACCAACTTTGCTATGTGGATTCTGTTTTAAATGGGAGGGAAAACTCTGTAAAACCAATGACCCTTCCTCCCATAACCATATTGTTATGCTGTAGCTCTAATCAAGCATGCAATTCAACTAGACTTCAAAAGCCCTTTAGGCAAGAATGCAGTAGCTAGATTAGCAATGCTGTCCTGTTTTTATGGGTTTTGTTTATATTTTTTTTATAAGTTTTTAAATCAATTTATAGGTTGATCCAGAGCAGGTGTATGAAAGGCTAAACTTTTTGAAAAACAATGCTCCCTAGACCTGACTTTCTGAAGATATGAAGAAATTTGATACACACACACGCATGCTATTATTGTTTGTGTTTAAAATAATGATATTGCTTAGATTGTACTTATTTCAGCATAAAAATCTTTTCTGATCAGAGAGTGAAAAACTTTTTATTAAGTCAACAGGAAACAAAATCCCTTCATTGCATGGTCTCACACCTGTTTTACATTCATAAAAATACACAGTTTTATGTCCCCTCTTTTCTTTGCTTTTCTTTTGGATATGATGTGTTAGTTGTGGAGTGTTCTTAGGAGAGAAGAAAAAAGCCTTTGAAGCCCTTGTTTCATTAAAGCCCTAGGTGAGCAATTCTAGCCTCATTTGCAGCTTCTTTCTTTTTTTCCTTATTCTTTTATGTATTGGGAACCTACATCAACATTTAACCACAAAAGAAAATGAAAACTTTACAATTCACTGCAACTACTTTGTTAATGAAAAACTATATATATATACACACACACATACAAGGTAATTTGATGGTGTAAGGGGCGCCTTATAAACAGTATTGGTAAATAATTGAATAGAATAACATATTTTTAACAGAAAGACAACTTTCAAACCATGGAGAAAAGAGGGGAAAATGGAGAAAACATCATAGTGTAATATTGTCAAAATAATGAATTTAAGTGGTAATCAATTAATATGTCCATATCAGAAGTAACCTTGTAGATTAGCCTATATGGGGTTTCTTTAGTTAATGCTCCCAATGCGGAATTGAGCCATATAATGACAAGAAAAAAGAGATCACCTGACCAAGGTGCAATATTAAAAACTATGCGTAAAAAATCACAGTATTTATATGGCAATTAAAATAACACATAGAGATCTTATCTGTATGTGGACAGAGTCCACTATCGCGCAGGGAAGCCGGTCCTTACTGCAATAATGTCAGGGGAATCGTTATTCTGGCAGTATTTTGCCCATAGGAGCTAGGGATCTCCACAAAGGAGTAATATAAAAATGAAGTAATATAAAAATAAAGCCCCAGCGCGTTTCATCCATGGTAGTCAGTACACCCTTCCGGACTTCTTCAGGGGAAACAATAAAGTTTAGAAAAAAGCTCCTATTTAGGCGCCTACTTATGTGCTGGCTTGATTGACAGGTATATGGTCATTGCAAATTTCAAAACGGGTCTTAACCTAGGAAACATTCATACTACATCTAGCGGACATTGTGCAGGCTTGTAATACACAAAGATTTTGTATGGAAGTAAATCATTTGAGGAAACTTTTAAATAGTTAGAAAAATATCTATTGATGAGAGATAGACCAAGAAGAAAAGGAGGCACTCTAAGACTTAAGCCAAATAAATAAATAAATAAAGTCCTGTTTAATCCAGCGTTTCATTGGATCATTCCACTTTTATCAGGGATACAGCATCAAAAAGACACATCAAGATTACAGATATATATAGACAATAATAACTCATTAACTTATTATTGTCTATATATATATCTGTAATCTTGATGTGTCTTTTTGATGCTAAATCCCTGATGAAAGTGGAATAATCCACTGAAACGCTGGATTAAACAGGACTTTGTTTATTTGGCTTAAGTCTAAGAGTGCCTCCTTTGCTTCTCCTTGTCCTCGGTGCCCAGGACCGCTGACAGGGGAGGCAACAGAGACCCTTGTAAGTGGTCCTGGGCGCACAAGACCGCTTACAAGGATCCCCCTTGCCTCCCCTGTCCGCGGTCCTGGGTGCCCTCTTGATATTTTTTGGGGGGGCGAGATGCCCCTCGCTCCCCTGTTCCGATGCCACTGGGAGTCTGTCTCTGCAGCAATATAATAGAGGGTCACAATGGATGGACACACTAGAGTACTAAACACCTAGCTCCGGCCCTGAAAGGACTATTACTATTACTAATACTTTACTTAATGTTGGGGTTAGGCTGCTGTTAGAGTTAGTATTAGGGTTATGCTGCAATTAGAGTTAAGGTTAGGGTTAGTGCCTGACTTTTAACTGTCAACAACACTAAGGTTTAGTTTTGTAAAAAAAAAAAACCTGTCTAGTTAATTTTTATCAAGATTCACACACTGTCAACCTAATGTTGAGTGCATGGTAAAATGACTTTATATCCTGTATACCCTCCCATTTTTTTCATGGACCTCACTTTGTACAAAATGGTGTGGTCTGGGTGATACAGGGAAGTGCCTTCCACAACTATTACCACAGTTTTATCTAGAATAGGCTAAATCTGGCCACACACTGGGTTGATTATCAATCCTAACATTGGGAGTTCCGATAACCAGTACGATTTCCCGCCAGGGAAATGTCCCGTTATTGGCACCATACACCTCTCCTGCTGGGACCGATAATCCTAGCAGAATAAGGAGGCACTTAAAGAATAGGAAGCCATTCAGTAAGATGATTGTCTCCCTTAAATTATTGGGCGCTAGTGCCCAATTTAAATCAAACATGCCAAAAGACCAAATAATCGTACCAGAGCATTTCTGGTTCATTTATCTGGCATTTAAAAAATCTATCTTGTCAACTAACTAGAGCGATTATTTGCCTAATCACCCGAAAAACTGAATGATTGGGATGATAATCGCTCCAGTGTATGGTCAACTTTATGCAACCTTTGCCACTCCAGGTATTGTGAACCAGCAAATCTCACCCTGTTTTGCTAGTTTATCAGCTATGTAAATTGTGCTTTAGCATACATATGTAAATGATCACAACCTTTATTTACAGCAGTTACAGGAAATAAAATATAAAAAATAATAAAATGTTTTAAATATTAATATATAAATAATATTATTTAAATACATTTATATAAACATTTGAAACTTTTATCTATATTTACATGCTGGAAAGCCAGCTATCCTTATCAAAAGCACCTTTAATATAAAGGGTGAAGAGGAAGTAAACCCTATAACAAGCAGTAATACCTGGTTCCAAGTTTGTAACGGATTTGCCACTGGTTATTTGCTGTCTTGCAAACAAATAGCAATAGTGAATATGAGACCATATAGACGCTGTGGACCAAATTCACAATTAAGAGTGAGTTAGGTGTGGCCGGATCGGCACCTAATTTACCTGTCCAGCCCCACAACCCGCTCCTGTTTTTAGGTGCCTAATGACACATGCCATAAAACCGTAATACTTATGCTGGACATATATATTAACTTTGCAGAACCTCTACTGGTCAGATATTCTAACAAAAAGAAGTCTTGCGCTAGTGATAATACTTAGGGTGGACAATACTGGAGCTATTACCAGATCAGCTATGGAGCTTGGCTGTGTTGGTCCTTATGCTACAGAATCTTTTAAGCTTCAGTGGGGCAGGCACTGTGAAACACAGATTTCAGATTTGCAAGTTCCTCTGAACCAGAACTTCGTATGCTTTGTTTGGCACTTTGAACCAAATCCAGACCTTCGCCAAAAAGTCACTAGATCCAGACTTTTATATTGGAAGTGTTTCTGAAGACAGGATGGGGCAGGAGGCGACATACAGTGTGTACACATGTCATGTTGTACCAGACAGTGGAGTTGGGGGGAGGAGGGGGGGGTAGTATGCTAATTGTACAGTAAGGACTGGTTTTAACCCTTACGTACCATTTGAGTGAGGTGCATAAATATTATGGTAGTAGGGCGGCCTCCTCTCTCCCGCATGGGAGTTAGGATCCAGTCAGAATCTGACTCCAGAGCTCTCAGTGGAGCAGCAGTGGAAGTCTGGATTTAGTCTCTCATGATTAGTATTTAATTATTTTATTAAATGCTTTGCACAAATATGTTGCACACTGCAAGCGGTCTAAAACGGAAATGGAAATTCCTTTGAAAGCTGACACTTGATTATGGTGGTTGGACTACCTGCAAATATACAACAAAATACAAATTTGTCAGGGCTCACTATGACTTTATTCCAGATTTATCTATACTGATGGAAACTAAGCCAGCAATCAGATTTCTACAACTGTGTAAAGCAGGGGTCAGAGAACTTTTTTACCTTTTACCCCAAAATTTAGATACACAGTCTACCCCCTTGATTTGAAAGGAAGGAAAATATACAAAAAAAATAAAGCAGGAATTACAAAGTACATACACAGAAATTACACTCTGCACATTCCTAATACCCTGTGCCCCTTCATAACACGCTGCACCTTCATCATACACTGTGTCCCTTCATCACACACTGTGCCACCTTTACTATACATTGCCCCTTCATTATACACTGTGCAACCTTTATTCCTCACTTCCTCTTTATCACACACTGTGCGACTTTTACCGTACACTGCCCCTTCATTATATACTGTGCCCCTTCACATACTGTGCCACCTTTATCCCTCACTTCCCCTTCATCACACACTGTGCCACCTTTACCATACACTGCCCCTTCATTATATACTGCGTCCCTTCATCACATACTGTGCCACCTTTATCCCTCACTTCCCCTTCATCACATACTGTGCCACCTTTATCCCCCGCTGCCCCTTCATAACATACTGTGCCATCTTTATCACATGCTGCCCCTTTATCACATACTGTGCCACCTTTATCACAAGCTGTCCCTTCATCACATACTGTGCCACCATGTATTCCCTGCTGCCCCATCATCACACACTGTCACCCTTCATCTGCTGCCCCTTCATCACATACTGTCCCCCTTCATCTGCTGCCCCTTTATCACATATTGTCCCCCTTCATCTGCTGCCCCTCTGCTCCTTTACTTACCTTTTATTTGTAAAGGGAAGTTCTTGGGCTACTAAGCCACCCATTCCTCAAATCCTTTAATGAATTAAATCCTCAAACTATTTTAGAATAATGTCATAGGTTTTCTGCTTAAATCTGTGTTCTGATATTATAACTACTGCAATAGTACAGAGACTGATATATGGGGGCAAAGGACTTTATCCATCCGAGAGAGAGGGGAGTACACGTTACTTGTCACTCCCCTCTCTCGTGCGGGCTTCCTTAAAGCAATCATGCGGATCAGCTGTCTGTATGACCGCTTATCTGCACAAGTGTGGGAGCTCCCTCCCACACTGTACATTTTGCATGCTTCCCCCACCCACTTTAGCGGGCGGAGGGGAAGCACAGCCCATTTGCATGCAGAGTTCCGTATGAAGGTTCCTACGTTAGGGTTACTGTCGCAACCCTAGTGTAACATCTGGAGGGTGCATGCACCCTCCAGTCAAATCAGGCCACTTACGCACCTTGCGTGCGTAAGTGACCTGACAAGCGCAGGTCTGAGTCTGGCCCAAAGACTTCTTTTACAATTTTGGTCCCTTAATCCAGTGTTTAAACCCCCTCTGGCATTATCTCATCAGTCCATATACAAAGAATTTAAAGCAGTGCTCTCAACATCACTTCTACTCCAGCTGTTCATAAGCCTCCTTCCCATTATAATACTTTAATATCTTTTCTTAAAGTTTTTTGTTTTTGTTTGGAATATAGAAATAACTATAGTCATATAATACTATTAATATAATAGTATTAAATATAATATTTCAATAATGTCAAATTAGTATAAACCTTGGAAATCATTTAAATTTATTTCCTTTATATATTACTGATCAGTGCATTAAATGTTTGCTTTTTATTGAATACCTTAAAAAAAACTACCGTAGTATGTGATTGTATGTAAAACAATTCAGACTGTGACAAATATATACAGAGCTTCCAAATTTGTCGGCTTTGTTTAAATAAATCATAATCATTTATATGCAAATTAGGTTCCACATCTCTGGGGTTAAAAAAAAGTTGTTATTATCGGATAGAGATACTCAACGTTTACATTTTATGCTCCAGTCTCCAAAACCACCTAGTGTTGGAGAATGGTAAGATAGTAAGGGAACTGCAGGTGTAATTAAATATATTCATGAAATGACAACTTTTTCAGTTTTTTTAATTTTAATAAAAAGAAATAGAAGCTAGAACATTCCGTTTTAACCTGGTTATGTAGAGAAGGATTATTGAAATAATTAGCATGTATTTAACATTTTATCCACATAGATCAAGTTTCAGTCTGTCATAAAGTTAGAAGAAATACACAATGAGGTTGTTTTTAACCAGATAGAGTTTCCAAACCTCAAAAAATATCCCTTCATTCATATAGAAATAATATTAATAAACATTTACTAACTATATTCTAGATAGGTGAAACAGGGACACATGATTATGTACAAATGTTCCCTGTCAAATTATAATGAAACTAAACACATTTGATTGTACTTGTTCTGTTGCCATATTATACACGATTTCATGGGACTTCATGATGGGATATACCATGTCCTCAAGTATCACTAACAGTGCATGTTTTTCAGATTTGTTTTTGGAGCACAGGTGTACTCATTACTGACTGGCATATGTGAAAAGATTCACCGGTGGTATTTATTATATCACTTGTACTCCCTTTCCCTGCAACCTAACCTTAAGACTCCTTCCCTGCAGCCTAACCCTAAGACTACGCTTCTGTGCTCCATCCCCTCCCAGCAGTCTAACTTTGAGACTCCCCTTCTCTGATCCATCCCTTTCCTGTAGCCTAATCCTAAGACTCCCATTTTAAGCTTTATCCCCCTCCCTGCAGCCAAAATCCACTAAACTGTTGGGTCTCACAGCGGGTCCAGATGTCGGAAAGGTAATGGATGAGTAAGTTTACAAAAAACAGATTCGGAATACTTACCCATTCATTATAAAAACTTTCTTATTAGTGACATTTTCAAAATAAAGACAGCCAACAATTAGCTGTCAGCTGTGTGTATTTTGAAAATGTCATTTTCAAGGCGGCAAACAAAACCCGCAACTTAACTAAATTGGCTGCTCCTCAGTTTAGGTTGAACTGTAAAGGAGAAATATTGGGCAGTAACGAAGGCAAAAATGAGAAATTACAGCTAAGACATTATATAAACTAAAATAATTTAGTCATATAGCTGTGTCATAGAGTTGTACATATTCCTGACTCTCTTACTCATGGAGGCAGGATAAAGGTGCAGCGATTAAAAAAAATGCTTCCTAAATATATATATCTCCAGGTTTATTGTGACTTATTCTTTGACACTACTATAGAGCTGGAGCTGGGTATATATATGAGTGGTGATGAGTGCTATTACTATCCACTGCTTTTGAGTGGGTGGTTTCATCTATTCATCCAGTTGATGCACAAATCATAAATGTCACAGCTGTATTATATATAGTTGTAACTGTATATTTACACTGCTTTATTGACATTTCCATTTTCATCTACTGCAGGAAAGAAGACTGCTGAAGGCAGAAGGGGGTAAACAAGATAAACACATATGTACACATAGGTTAATTAGACTTTTCTGCTTTAGTCTAACATAATACTTGTAAATTTTCCGATTTGGATAAAGTTTTTTTTACAGCTTTGGAGTTTGTACTCCACTATTTAAATGACACCAAGGGTCTAAGCTGCGGGTTTGGAAAAGTGAAGATGCTGCCCATAGCAACCAATCAGATTCTAGCTGACATTCTCTAGTATGTGAATGGAAAGTAAGAGCTAGAATCTGATTGGTTGCTATGGGCAACATATCCACTTTTCCAAACCTGCAGCTTAGTAAATCTGGTCCCAAATTTCCTAAATGATCGATTTGAAAAAAAAACCCTCCTTTAATACTCCTGGGTTGTGAATTAGGATGTTCCTCTAAAAGCAGAATGGTTTAGAGGCATAATATATATTATTAACAGATAAATCTGGAGGTCACATTGATTTGAAATTCTTAAAGGAGACACCTGAGAATACCCAAACTACACAGATTACTGTATGCACCTAGTGTATCAAAATTACCTTCATCTGTTGAACTGCTTTTATAAGAAATGATGTGACCCTGGAACACATGGTTTTATATATTTTATTGCCAAAGTCAGCTTTATTTTATATCCAATAAATAATAAAAACAATTGAGATAGTGGAAACTTTTTTTATTTACGTTATGTATGAGCTCAGGAATCTTGCACTATTTAGTTTTTATCTATGTACCACAGTTATGTATACCTCTGATCTACTGATATAATGCCTTCACAGTCTTGTCTGTCATTGTGATGTAAAATAAATATATATTTTTTTAAATGTTGTCCTCTTTGTAGTCTTGAAAAATTCTATTTCCGTGCACATCAAAAAAAAAATCAACAACCTATAGCCTCTCATTTTTTCCTTACAAACAGGCTTTTTGTTTATAGTGGAACAAAATTGCTAAAATAAAGTACATGTTTCTTGCTCATTACTCCATTTTAGGGAGAGATTGCCAAATAGGCAAGTAATAATATAAAAACCCGACTGCTGTGGCATACATCAGCAAGCAGTATGGGTATTGTAGTTTAGTTAGGTTTAGGGTGGTTAGGTCATTAAGGGGGTGGGGGCAGTTAGTCTATATAAATCCTAGGCAAACATTTTCCTTCCTTCTAGAAGATTTCTTCCCTCCATCCCTCTCTTTATTTAGAATTGTTTTCTTAACATGTTTCTTTCTTTTCAGTGGGGGCATTAGATTTGGCGGTAGCGGTGGGGTTGGTCAGCATAATTTGGTGCTAGGTTCAGGACTTTAAGGTTCGGTGCAGGGAAGACACACCCCTACGAGCTGAAGCAGGAAGCTATATTATTGAGTGAATGCTTCACTGAGTGCCACAGTCAGTCGTCGGTAGTTTAGTTAATATACTATGCCCCTTTTTCACAGTAGGTAGTCTGTGTTTTGATTTTATTTCTATTTCAAAATCCAACACAAAATTGCCGACCTGTATTTCATTAAAGTAACTATTTTAGTTAAACACAAAGGGCTAGATCCTTGAAATTAGTTACTCCTGGGCTTAATGTTGATTGCAGAGGGAGTCAAGTTAATTGTATTCTTTGCATGCAGGGCTATATCTTTGAAGTGCTTAATGCACACAGATACTGATCAGCTTTACAATCACACTGTTATTTAGTTTTGCGATAGGAAACATCACCTCTCAACTCTAATACTGTTTGCAACAGATTAAATATGACTGCCCTGCAATCAACATGGTTTAGCCCAGGAGTAACTAATTTAAAGCACTTACGGTACTTAAGTCTGGATCCAGCCCAAAAAGAGGTTGTTGTGACAGGAGTCGAGGTGACATAACATTATGGATTATATACATGTAAGTTAATTAAAATTCCATGTATCCTTTTTCATAGAAAATGAATAAAACGTTGAATGAGGTCTCTGTTGTAGGCATACCGTTTAATTGATTATATTTTAGTGCTTTTTATCACAAGTTTATATATATATTGTACGAATCATATCTCATTATTTTGAACAAATGAAGACAGTGTCAAAAACTATATTGTGTAGATTCAATATTCATTTGTTTACTGGCAGGCGATAGGATTACACTTTTCTGAATTTAGTATACATGAGATTTTAATAGGAGTGTGTAATGTAACACTTCCCTTGGTTCAACAGTCTGTTGTATCAAAGTGTTCCATGCAATGTTCTATGCTATAAGATAAGAACACGTGATCTTTGCTCATAAAGAACTTCAAAGCCTTTACAGAATGTTGCAGAGGAAAACAAATATATATGATGTAAAACACAAACTAGTAACTACTACTAAAGATGAAATGAAGCACAAAGTACAACGTTCTTATCAGTGCATTCTATGTGAATACCACATTTAAACAATAAACATTACTTAAACTGTATTGGACAGTTATTCTCTACAGGGAAAGGAAAAAGGAGAGAGATCCCCATGTCATTTCAGTGTGTTTCCATAGTTTCACTTAGATCACTTTATCTAATATTTCTTAATGTTTCAATGCAAAATATACACATAATGGGGAAATGATAACAACACGAGATATTACGGTGTCATAATTATGGGGTGGTATCTCTTTAATAGCGTATAAATTGACTCCACCTACATTTATATAATTTGCCATTTCTTTGATGCTACGAAAATAATAATAAGTGTAACAATTATCATTGAGATTAGTTGCATCCTTACATATATTTAGTTACAAAATGTATCTATTGCCAACAACATTGAGACACTATATGTTTTAAACAAAGAATATAATTGCTAGCAGCACAATATGAATGCTGCAGTTATTTCTATCTGTCCCTTAATAGCATTTATTCTTTGTTTTAATGAGTTTTTCAAGTCCATGAACACTAATTTTATGTATTGCCTGTATAATTTTCTAAACCTACTCTCTTTTATAGCTATGGGATTTAGCACCCGTGATTGGACACATTTGTAATGTAAATTCACCTTTGACTTCCGATAGTCACGCCTTAAGACAGCTGGTGCGAAACGCATGTCGGTGGCATCTCCTACTCCAGGTGATCTCCCTCCACAGTAAATCCTTCATCCTCACCTGACGAGACCGTTCCCTTTTTCTCTTGTTTTGCAACAGGGTATAATAGAGTTCCTAATGGAGTGAAGTACCGCCGTGAAGTGGCTTTATTATTTTAATTTATTTGTAGCTCCCAGGGCTTAATAGGGTTCCCTGTGCCTCGTGTCTTTCCCAATAAGCAATCTTCCTGCCGGCTGCCGTGTATACATTGAAGGTATGAGGGTATGATGACCTGGAACTAGGTTTCTATTTGATTTATGTGTTATAGTGTCAATAGGCACGGTAATTTAACTATTTCTTGAGATATTTGGCCTTACAATTCTTTCGCTAAGCAATCAATTTTTAATATAACTTATAAAAGGTACTTTTTAATTTATCCCCCAGTGTGCAGCAATAAAGTGGTCCCTCTTTTTATTCTCATATTGGGGATCTCTCTCCTTTTTCCTTCCCCTGTAGAGAATAACTGTCCAATACAGTTTAAGTAATGTTTATTGTTTAAATGTGGTATTCACATAGAATGCACTGATAAGAACGTTGTACTTTGTGCTTCATTTCATCTTTAGTAGTAGTTACTAGTTTGTGTTTTACATCATATATATTTGTTTTCCTCTGCAACATTCTGTAAAGGCTTTGAAGTTCTTTATGAGCAAAGATCACGTGTTCTTATCTTATAGCATAGAACATTGCATGGAACACTTTGATACAACAGACTGTTGAACCAAGGGAAGTGTTACATTACACACTCCTATTAAAATCTCATGTATACTAAATTCAGAAAAGTGTAATCCTATCGCCTGCCAGTAAACAAATGAATATTGAATCTACACAATATAGTTTTTGACACTGTCTTCATTTGTTCAAAATAATGAGATATGATTCGTACAATATACATATAACCTTGTGATAAAAAGCACTAAAATATAATCAATTAAACGGTATGCCTACAACAGAGACCTCATTCAACGTTTTATTCATTTTCTATGAAAAAGGATACATGGAATTTTAATTAACTTACATGTATATAATCCATAATGTTATGT
Source organism: Limnodynastes dumerilii (assembly GCA_011038615.1). Classification (NCBI taxonomy): domain Eukaryota; kingdom Metazoa; phylum Chordata; class Amphibia; order Anura; family Limnodynastidae; genus Limnodynastes; species Limnodynastes dumerilii. The sequence goes on from WWET01000423.1 coordinate 151,077, forward strand.
CACCTCGACTCCTGTCACAACAACCTCTTTTTGGGCTGGATCCAGACTTAAGTAAATGCTTAAAATAAGTTACTCCTGGGCTAAACCATGTTGATTACAGGTGATATATCTTTGAATTGCTTACTGCACACAGATACTGACCAGCTTTACTGTCACACTGTTATTTAGACTTGGGCTAG
>WWET01000423.1:157945-183339 GCA_011038615.1 Limnodynastes dumerilii
CTCTCCACCTCTGATACTACCTCCCCTGCTGCCCTCTCCTATGGTGGTCTCTCCTTCTCCCACACCCCTAAGCCTGGTGGTGGTGTGGGCACCCTCCTTTCCCCTTCCTGCACATTTAGCGTCATATCCCCTGAGCCCTCTCTCACTTTCACTTCCTTTAAGGTCCACTGCATTCGCATCTGTCACCCCATCCATCTCCGCGTTGCTGTTGTTTACCGCCCCCCTGGAAACTCCTCCAAATTCATTGATAACTTTGGAGCCTGGTTCCCCCACTTTTTGTCTTCTGACCTCCCCTCCCTTATTCTAGGTGACTTCAACATCCTTGTTGACAACCCCTCAGACCCCACTACTACAAAACTTCTTTTCCTCTCCGCCTCCCTTGCCCTATCACAGTGGACTTCAGCACCAAGCCACAACTGGGGTCACTCCCTTGACCTCGTTTTCTCACGCTCATGCTCCCTATCTGACTTCTTCCTCTCTCCCTTCCCTGCTGCCTTGGCGTCATCCTGGACTCCTCTCTCTCCTTCTCCCCCCACATCCACGCCCTCTCACTGTCCTACCGCTTTAATCTCCGCAACATTGCTCACATCAGACCCTTCTTAATAGCAGACACCACTAAAATGCTCATTCACCCTCTTGTTATCTCCCGTCTGGACTACTGCAACATTCTCCTCTCTGGCCTCCCCCTGGTCCGTCTTGCACCCCTACAATCTATACTAAATGCTGCAGCCAGACTCATCTTCCTCTCCCAACGCACTGCCTCCACCTCCCCTCTCTGTCAAGCTCTACACTGGCTTCCTGTCCCTTTCAGAATTCTCTTCAAGCTCCTCACCACAACTTACAAGACTCTCTCTTCCTCCAGTGCTCCCTATCTCTCCTCCCTTATCTCCATCCACACTCCCTCCCGTCCCCTCCAATCTGCTGGTGACCGTCGCCTCAACTCCAACCTGATAACTACCTCTCACTCCCGCATACAAGACTTCTCCCGGGCCGCCCCTCTCCATTGGAACAACTTACCACATCCTATCAGGCAATCCAGCACCCTCCAGTCCTTCAAACGCTCCCTCAAAACCCATTTCTTCAGGCTAGCCTACCCTTCCTCCACCTAAGCTTACCTGCCCTCCCCATCTTCATCACTGTGTCTCCTGTTTATTTGCCCTCTCTCACTTAGCATGTTAGCTCTTATGTGCAAGTTCCTTCTCCCTCCTGTCATCACCCCTCTACCTTGTCTTCATCACTTCCACCTTTTTCTCTCTACTGCTTGTCTCTGTCCTTATTCACCTCCCTCTACACACATTTCCAGCATCTTTTTTTTCCTTACATATTGTTCTGCTTTTATTTATTTAATTTTATTTTATTTTTTGTACTATATTTTAATTTTGCTTTGAACATGTATTGTGTTCCTTATTCATGTTTTTTTTTATACCCTCTGTTAATTATTGTATTGAATTGTATATGTAACTATTGTCTTTACTATTGCCTCTTTACGGCGCTGCGGATACTGTGTGGCGCCTTATAAATAAACGTTAATAAAAAAAAATAAAAAATGGTATCAAAGCTGTAAGAGCAGCATACTACTAGCCCTGGACATCCCTCTTCTGTTAGGATTATGGGTCCCAGAAGGAGAGGTGTATGGTGCCGATAATGAGACATCGTCCCTGTGTATGGCCAGCTTTAATCTTAGAAAATGGTTACAGTGAATATATTTTTATGATTTAAAGAACAATAAGCCTGTGAATCGCCTATTTCTAAGTACTGCGCATGCGCACCATAGAAAATTCGCTCATTAGCGTAGCGTAATTGTGAACGTATATGCCATTCACGTATTTGTCACGTAAATACTTACGTGTGGGCGTGCCAATTTTACGTGAGTCAACAATACGTTCGATTTACGTGAAGTAGGTGGAGGTTTGTATTTAAAGTGTACAGTATGGGCGTACTAAGCGGCGTACGTTCACGTAGTCTATACGTCCGTTAGCGGGCGTACGCTGTTACGCAAAAAAAAGTTAAGGTAGGGTTTGGGAAGCGGAACTCGGTGAAATGCGCACATTCAAGGGGTGTGCCTAGAGGAGTGTATAAAACATACACGTGTGAAAATACGTTACGCGTGGAAACGTATTGCACACGTAGTTCTGGATCTACCCCAATGTTATCATATAAAATAAACAGCTTGTTTCTTAACCTAGAAATACAGTTATACCGTTTGTATTTTTGAGGTTGTATTTTGCTAACTTTTCAAGTTCAGCAACAAGAATTACAAGGTGGTCAAGTATTTTTGCTTTCTAGGTGAATAGATCTGTATATACGGTATTTATAGGGTTGCAATGTGAATATAGCATTGTTGCAGTTATTTCAATAACATTGGAAAGCCAGTCAGTTTCTGTGTGCAATAAGCAAAATCTCACTCATAAAAGTGATGGTTACATAATAAAACTAACAAGTTATTATTCAGTATTGTTAACACATAATTGAATTGATTTATTTGTATTTTATTCCAGTTTGTGTCACACTTAACATGGTTTGTTACAGTTTTAATATATGTAGATGTGTATGTTGGAATATTGACAGATTATCAGTATTATTATGTAAAAAGTAAAATATTTTTACAAAACTAAAATTACAAATTATAAGACACAACACTAATCTGGCGAAGGAAAAAGTTTTGGGTAAATGTTGCCAACCGATATTGACAAGGAGTTAAAAGCATAAAAAGGTGCAAATCTTCTGCTCAACAAATCAAACAATGAGTCTGATTTTGCTTATTGCACACGAATACTGATTAGATTTATTTTAATACTGCAATTAAGAAATCCGCTTTAAAGCATCACCTATCAACTCCACTCAAATTTCCTTCCACCTGCAGTTTTGCCAAAGTGCTTATTTGATCTTTTTTTTTTTTTGCTGTTACATCCAGCTCTGAAGGAGCTCCTTAGCGAGGGAAGGATTATGCAGACAGACAATAGACTTCACCAATGAAAGCTATACATAAACAGGATTTGGTACATTTATTCCCACACCATTCAAAAAGTACACCTTGGACCAGGTCCAGACCCCCACACGCTTTCCGTACATGTGGAGGTCTGTCAGTCTGACAGCCGAATTCTGCATCTTGCTTGTGGAATTTGGCTGAAGTTTTTAAATGTGTATCCGGTTCCTTGTTATCTCAGTAAAGTCTACTGCTGATTTTTATTTTAAAAAAAAATCAAAACCCAAAACATTCTTGTCATATTATTTTGCACGTCATGTACATCCAAGTTGAAACACATTTCTCTGGACATCATTTGCCAGTGTAACTTAATAATTGCTCTTATCAGTTCACAGCAGCAAGATAACCAGTGTCAGTTTGTGTTCTCTAATTAACCTCTACTAATAGAAGAGAAAGTAATACTAGCAGACAGTGGTGTAACTGGATACATTTTATTTTCCGGCCACTAATAGCCGCCCTACAGCGTCCATCTTAGGCTGCTCTCTCTCCTTCCTGTTCCTTGATCCCACCCCCAACCATCACAGAGGTGTACCTACTGTGTATGTATTGTAGGGGTACAACCGGGGAAGGGGGGGGTTCAAGTTGCCTGGAAACACCCTTCCACCCCTAGGAATAGAACTATTTCTTATTCTCTGGGCACTAGTGGCCGTCCTACACTGCATCTCAGTCTGCTCTCTCTCTCTCTCTCTCTCTCTCTCCTTCTTATATGTTGATCCCACCTCCAAACACCGCAGAGAGCATTGACTGATCAGATAAAATGGCAGTATGCTCTGTCTCAGTATGTGCTTAGCTCACGTTTACAATCTGACTACACTGAACATCGTTGTAGGGTAAGATTCCCTTCCAGACTGCTGGTATCATTCTTACCTAAGTCACACAGCATTCTTGCTTGCTATGACTTGTGCTGTCACTAACCAGTAAGGGAGACTTGAGGCCAGATTTACTAAACTGCGGGTTTTGAAAAGTGGAGATGTTGCCCATAGCAACCAATCAGATCCTAGCTGACATTCTCTGATATGTAATAGGAAAGTGAGAGCTAGAATCTGATTGGTTGCTAAGGGCAACATCTCCACTTTTCCAAACCCGCAGCTTAGTAAATCTGTCCCTTTCTCTTAAATGTATATAACATGTATGTGATTTACGTTTGATACTAGAAAATTCTTCCTAGTTAAAACTGTAATGCTCCAAAGGAAATTTCAACTTTACAATATATGTACTGAAAAATCATATACACAGAGGATACACTACTTTACTGCAACGCTGCTCTGCCTGTCCGCCACCGATCTACACTCTACTCTCTTATGAGCCTCTTTACGCACATACATCTAATTGGATGTGCAAAAGAGCCCCCATTTTTGTTCTTCTGAGCAAGGAATTAGTACAGCGGTATTGCCAGACCCCCTCCAAAATTGGCTATGGGGAGCTGGTTGTATTTAAGTGCATGTCTGCAAAGCCACATTGGTTGCTAAGCAGACTGACACATAGATGAGAACTTCTGTTCTCTTCCTCTGTGACATGCTTTTCTTCTGATACTGGTGGCAGATGCAGAACACACAAGCCACCACTTAGTTGATGCTCTGCAGTGACATTTGCTTCATATACTGGTTAGCCACTTAGCTGTCTGTGATAAAACAGATTAGCATTTAAAGTAAAATCATCGACCAAACACACTCACACATCTATGACTGCAATACACAAAGAAAACTAGTTATGGCAATACAAAGAACCAAGAAAATCTGTTTAAGAAGTTCTGTACTTCTGATCTGTAATGGGGCCTCTGCCTGATAGCAGGGATAGTGCCCCTCAAATTTAAAAGAATTTAGACTTTAACATTAATGAACTCTCCTCTGCCTCCATTTCACATAAAGTTAACTCCCCATAACCCAGTACACAAACTGAACTCACCCACCCAAATTTATACTGAATTACTCCACTCTCCTCAGTTTAGTCTAGTGTGTGTGTATTGTTTTAGCACACCTGCACAAAAGATAATGGGGTACATCCCCATGTTTCCAAATATTGACTTCACCCATATATTTATAGTGAGTATATACAAGACAGAGAACATACTACAGACCACCATACAATAAATACTACTTATGACAAAAATAGAAACTACATCCTAGTTACCGCCATACAATACACACTATATCCTAGCTATTGCCATACAACATACACTGTATTAGTTATTAGTTATTGTCATACAATACACATTGCCAGTGCCATACAACATTAGTTCTGTTTTGTCATTGACAGTGTGGTCTACATATAAATTTTGTTTGTCAAATAAAGGGGCATTGGACTGTTTCTATTCATATTTGTTTTAATAAATTAAGTAGATGAATACATTAAACAATTTTTCTGGGATTGCTATATGCCTAAAAAAATAGCAACTTTATTCAAATTAATAGGATAAAACTAACCATATATGTGATATATACAAATACAAAAAAGACACCCCAGCAGGCTTGCAATTAACCAACAACAAACCATAACTTTCTATCTTTAAAATAAAAGTCAGAGAATTTGTTACATACATCTGCAGATATATGATAAGCCACCAGCCACTTACAAGGCTTCTCTGTTTTGGTGGTCCTAACTCTAAAACTGTCAGAGTCCCAACTTTGGGTCATATGTCATGCAATTTTAAATTGAGAGCTCACCCCGACAGAGGTCCCCAGTCTCCAAAACAGCTACACTGAGACAGCACCCCCCGTCAGCTGCTATCCCAGACAAGCTTTAAAAAAAACTCCCACAATGAAGGTTGCTCAAATCAATTTATAAGGTAATATGGAGCAAGTGCTGTAAGTTAAGGGGAATTTACACAAATACACAGAGACACCCCAGCACTCTTGCAATTACCCATCCACAAACCATAACTTTCTATTTTTATAATAAGAGTCAGATAATTTGTTACATACATCTGCAGATATATGATAAGCCACCAGCCACTTACAAGGCTTCTCTGTTTTGGTGGTCCTTCAAGGAATACTCTATGAGAGCCTACCACACATTTGTCTCAAACCAGTGTACAATCTAACGTCTGTTTTTTATATTGGATTTGGCATTTACCTATTATACCTGCACGCAATAGAACTTTTGGACAGCCAGACCGCAAGCCTCTCCGGGCTCTAGGGCTGGCACGCCCCCATAACAGCTGACGGTGCAGTATCAACAAACACACCACGTGTATTCAGCGTGGACGCTGGAGCCCTAAACAGCTTGCTGACGGCAGAGATTCATGCTGCATTTGCACAGGACCTTTCTTCCGCAGCCTTACCAATATCTCCTCCGTTTCTACACCCCACCAGGAGGGTGACGTGAGTAGAGGTTTTTACCGCTCCAAGTCTTTACCACGTTTCCATTTTATGCCAATACAGTCTAGTGGGCATCATTACGGACATAGTCCAATTCCACCTGCAAATAACCCACTATTACTTTACATCTTGAAGATTATATCCAATACCATCATCTGTTATTTGAATACATCAATTATATGCTGGAACTTTATTTTACTGGTTTTTCAACTTGAGCATTGTGTGGTCTAATATACTATCATGCACCATAGAGTTACATATACCTATGTATATATCTCATTTTATTTTCATGTTGTTTGGAGAATAAAATCCATTTTAGAATTATTACCTGTCGAGACTCCTATAAGGTTACTTCTAGCGCTACCTCCAATTTTTCCCTAACTGTATACCACATACTTATCCTCCTCTTTTCTCTGACTATGATTAACCAAAGATGAGGGCAAGAAGATCATTTTAATTGAAGGGCATGATGTAAGAAGGACCAACAAGGCTAGATGGCCGTGATATTTACATTACGCTAAAGTGCAGGGAATAGAATCAGCCCATGAGTGTACACTCCTCTTTCCTGTTCACACTCATGTTCAAGTCAACCCCCCTCCAATGGGTTAATTCCTCCCTCTCCAGTTCACACTGAATTGACACAAACAAACACTGTCCCTGATACAAATCTGAGTGTGATTTGCTACTGCTCAAAACTGAAAAGCACTGAATATTTTCATATTTTAAAATTAATTGTTCCATTGCTTTAGAGCATCAACACTAAAGCTGGCCATACACTGGAGCAATTATCGTCCCGATCCTAAAATTATCGTGGATCGGGTCAAATATCGCTATTGTTACTGGCCAGGATCAATTTTAAAAACGTCCAATAAACGCACTAGAAATTCTCTGGCACGATTATTGGATCTTTAAACCTGGTTGATTTAAATAAGGCGCTAGTGCCCGATAAATTAAGGGAGCCAATCAGCTTACTGAACAATGCCAAATTCTTTTGGTGCCTCCCTCCACTGATTAGCCGAAGCCATGTTGTGTGGTGTGCAGCTTCAGTCTCTACTACTCCCTGCACTGACCGCTGCTGCAGATCTATGTTTTATGCTACTCTGACACCTTTGAAGTGTACTCTTCTGCTAGGATTATCGGTCCCAGTTGGAGAGGTGTATGGTGCCGATAACAGGAACTTTCCCTTGCTGTAAATCGTCCCGTTTATTGGGCCAACCCCTGCTGGGATCGATAATCGTCCCAGTGTTTGGCCAGCTTGAAACTAATATTCTATTTTATTTATAGCAATTTTTAATCCTTTCAAACACATTTTACAACCATGCACATGCAGCGTGCATTTGGATACGTAGCAGCAGAGAACTTGATACTTTGTGCCCATACGCATTCAGATGTCCCATTTACTGCATGTGGATGTTAGGAGACTGCTCTTCAGGGCGTGGAGTCTAACCAGAGCCAGGTGTTCACTGGAGCACCTGATGGTGGGGACAGTCTGGGCTGCAGGTTACTGGCAAGTCGCGGCCCCTGGTGGACAACACCTATGCGTGCGTGTGAAACACAAACGACTAACAGGAGAGAGAAAGATCCCAGCGGAATGAACACCCCACAATGGACTAACAGGTGGAGACAGACTGCGGCACACACTCACACAAAACTCCAGAACACAAACAAACAACCAGAGGTAAAGAACAAGGCTAGGAAGGAATACACAGGACACAAAGGGTTACACCAGGAACAGGGCACTCAACAATCAGAGAAAATCACAGGGCAAAGAGCAAAATAGAGAGAGAAAGAGAAAAAGCACGGGAAGCAGAAGCTATAACCGGTAATTACTGAAGGAATTGACTGGTCAGCAGCCTCACCATTGGATTTCATTGGCCGTTTGCCTAGTAACGGCAGCACACCGGAGAGCGTACGTCTGTCCTGGACGGATGGCGCTCTCCACATGGCTAATTTGGGAGTAACGGCATGCCTGCAGAGGAAGGCACTGGGAGATGGCGGGCACCATGACAGTCCATGCGGCATGCAATCCCATGGAGGGATGCTGCCGCAACTGAGGAACCGGGAGGCAAGGTTAATAATTTACATGCCACCAAAGGCACACGTAACAGTGGATTGAATATATCAAATGTCCTTTACAGCGTGAAAATATGGCATGCAAGATGTGCTATCATTTGTGCTCAAATCTAGATCGGGGATACTGTATTAACCCTTCCCTACCCCCAGTTCATACTTAATTAACAATACTTCATCAGTTAACATTAAGTAACTCTCCTCCTCCTAATAACACTAACTTAACCCACCAACCCTTAGTTCACTTTAAATTTAAGTAAACCCTTCCTTGCTAACCCCCTAACACAGTTTAGAAGTCACTTACCTCTACTGTGACATCTCTCTTTTTTCCTGTCCAGCAATCCCCCTCACTCTTTCACCCTCTACTCCTCCAGATTTTGAGTAGATGACACATGTGGCTGTGTTTACAAGAACTGTTGATCTCCTGCTACAATAGTAAAGCAAAGACATTGCACACTCTCTCACTGACAGTGCACTGCAGATCACCTAGCACTGGCTTGAAATTTAAGCTGTGACAGCTACAACATGCAAGCTGCTGCTCAGTTCTAAATCCAAGTCAGCGACAGCTGATTCATCTCCATGCAGCCTGTGCCTAACCCCCCTTAAATATAAGTATCATATTATTGTGATTACTGTATCAATATATTAAAGTAATAATTTAGAATGCCTGTATTTCTGCTAATGCTAACCAGCAGAGGACTCCATTGTTTTATAATGATAGCGTTTGTTCCTAAGACCCTCCTGGAAAGATGATCTCCCATTCACTATACATTCTGGTAATATGAGATCAGCTGGTCCACTTGAAGACTTTCCATTGGCAAACATAGGAATTTGTATTTCACTCATGGTTGGTGGTTTCTTTTTCCTGATCATGATTGGTCTACCATCTGTCACCTGTGTTAATCATTTACCACAGATGACAGATGTATTATATTATATGAAAATGACCCGGGATAATTTAGTACAACTTTTACTACCACCAATGCTTTTGTACACGACTAATTACAGCATATATCCAATCAGAATAAATTTTCAGTGCACATTTTAGGACTGATTCAGAGCTGCACTTACACCTTTTTTTTATGCAAGTATAGACCGGGCAATACCATACTGAACTGCAGAGGGAGGCAAATTTAAAGTGTGAGAGCAGAAATAATATTGAAAGGTGAAGTTTCTTAGCTCAACTCTAATTTATAGATTAAACATAAGGCTATACAATATGTGAGTTCTATGTGCAAAAATAAAGTATTTTTCCTGCATGCAAAAGATTAATTAGCTACCCCCTCACACTGCAAAATGCCGAGCTATACAATTACACCTGTTTTGCCTTTATTCTCAAAACACTAGATCAGCCCCTATGGGCCAGATTTACTTAGCTGTGGGTTTGGAGAAGCAGAGATGTTGCCTATAGCAACCAATCAGATTCTAGCTCTCACTTTCCTATTACATACTAGAGAATGTTAGCTACAATCTGATCGGTTGTTATGGGCAAAATCTCCACTTTTCCAAACCTACAGCTTAGTAAATCTGGCCCTTAGTCTGGAGTACAAATGAACACTTATGATGTTAATGTATGTGGAAATGCTCCACTGTAGGTATGTTATCTGTGACTCAGAACTCTGTGTAGAAAAATATGATTAAAGTACCCGATATAGAGATATTTTTAAGAAAGATAAATGTTTATATTTGTTTTGCTTCCAGATCACGCAATAAAAATTGATCCTGTCAAACAGTGAAAAACCTAAGATGGCGACCCAACTTATGCCAGTTACTTACATTACCACAATGTAATGTATTTCTTTGATAACTGCACTGATGCCTATTTTATATCCTATAGGTAATTTAAAGTACTTGTCCTACAGCGAGCTATCCTTACCCATTCCTTTTCTGTATCTGTTAAAGCCGTATGTGCCGAATAAATTCTAGAAGATGCAGTTGAATTGAATACAAATGAATATAAATGGTCTTTATCCATGAATCTATTTAAAATGCATAAGTAAAAACTAAATAAAACAAAGACAAGCCTCTTGTTATAGAAAATCTAATTTAATCTGTGAAGGAAAAGGTTATTGAAGTGCATAAACAACATTCACAGACAATGCAGCCCTACAGCTATACACATCTTTTTAGAAAAGCTGCTTCTGTTGTGAGTGAGTGCATCGTTATCATTACTAAGTAAACCAGCAGGTTGGCGAGGAGACAATTGTTACAACTAAAGCAGTTACAATGGAGTTCTTTTCAACTATGAAGCAGATGCATGTTGCATAAACACGCCCATACTATACTTATCCCCAGGCCCCAACATTGCCCCTTCATTTGCAAAGTGCCATCAGTCTAGATTGCATATATCAATGAATTGCAGACACAGAACTTGGTAAATTACCTTTGCCCATGCATAATAAATACTGATCTGATTTTATTGACATAGAATTGAAAATCTCTTTAACCTTACAAAGTTTGCAGAGAATCACACTGCTGTAGTTAGCACCTCTGAACTTGTGTTATGAATTGAAATGTAGACATCTGCTCCTCTGTTGCTTCATGTGAGGGATAATCTCATGAATATTCTGAAATAGGAAGGAGCTCATTATGAAATAGGAAAAATAGAAAGTGAACATTTAGTGGAAACTGTTTAGTTGTATTTATGTTGAGTACTTTTGTTTTCTGTACAGAAATACATTCAAATACAGACTCTCAATCCAGTGCTAGAAACCCTGAAAAAAGTATGGATAGTATGGAAGGTGCATAGCAAGTCCTCCGTGTACTTTCAGCATACTCTCTCTCCCTCCCCATCCACACAGCGGAATTGCTTTCTACTTCCTGTCCAATATTCTTTAGGACACCCAGGACAGAACTCTGGATCCAGATCTTAGAAATGCAGTACCTGCATATGTGCTTTACCAAAAAGTGGACATTTTCCGATTCTACAGTGAGATAATGTCCACTTTTCTGAAGTCTAGATTCAGCTCATAGTTAGGGCTTATTTTTTCTGAGAATACTATTTATCTGGATAGTATAGTAATTTTATCTATTTTTTAGCATCTTTGTTTTGGTCCTTTTTTGTTAAGCCTGATATTTGTTCATTGTGACAGTTGAGCATATCTACTAGAAAAACAAACCCGTAAGTGGGTGTGGGTCCCTGCAAAGAAGGGCCCTATTTCGAAAGTTTCTAACTCGAATCTATCCCCGGAGCACCGAACACAGTGCTCCGAAACATGAGTGGCTAAACTAACCCTAACCCTCCCCCTAATACTAAAATGCCCCAGAGAGGTTACTCACCTATCGGTAGCTGTCATCCAGCGGGTCTACCCGTTCGGCACACTCAACCATTCATATAAAAAAAATAAAAAAAAATTATAAAATGGCCCCTATTTGAAATAGAGACAGACGTAAAGTAACTTTCGCCTGTCTCTAACGCAAAGCAGGCCATCGGACCGGAGGCTGCAACTGCCCAGAAGTTAGGGGTTCACTTCCTGATTTGCCAGGAAAGTCGCTGTAGAGATGTGTATGCATTAGTGAAATGTTACATTTGGGCTTTAAAAAAAAAAAAAATGGTTTTAACTTAAGTATTTATGTTAAAACCAACATGGCATTCTTGCTTTATTCTTCAAATAACTTTATACAAAGAATTAATTATTTTCTCAGGTGATTATAACAGACCCTTGATTCATGACAAATAAGCACAGAAAAGTTAGAACGGGAAAATTTAAGAGGTGATTGTCCCTGGGGTATTATTTTAGATATCTATCTATATTTATGTATCAACAAACATGGCATTCTTGCTTTATTCTTCAAATAACATTATACAAAGAATTAATTATTTTCTCAGGTGATTATAACAGACCCTTGATTCATGACAAATAAGCACAGAAAAGTTAGAACGGGAAAATTTAAGAGGTGATTGTCCCTGGGGTATTATTTTAGATATCTATCTATCTAAAGTTTGTACCAACAAAGGGCTTTTCCACTATCAATAAATCCGCCCATAAGTAATTTGTTTTGCCCTGACCCACAAAATTCACACCCAGTTTGATTGTATAAGGGCTGCAACACTAGGAGGCTTCTATTTTATAGGTTTATATTAATTACATTTAGTTCAAACTTGTCCAACAGTAAAGTGCAACTATTGCTTATGTGACTCAGCAAACTGTGCTAGTAAAATTAACAACTGAATGTGTTTTATTATTTTTGTTAGCAGATTTTTTTATACATAGCAACAAAGGAAAGAAAACACCCCAGCAACACTAACTATACAATTCTACCTGTAAAATAACGCAGAAATATTAGCTATACACATTTGCACATATATGATAAGCCATTTTTAAGCCCTTTCTTTGTGGTGGTACCAACTCTAACAGTAAGAGTCACTGATCATGTGTTATTGATTAGAGCAAACACCTGAGTTCCCCCTTAAAACCTCCAAAATAGCTTCTGTGGACCAATGCCCCGTCAGGCATGTCTGTTGATGCCAGACATGCTTTCGGAGTTCTACAAAATGGTGGTAGCTCAAATCAATTTATAGGTTAATATAGACAGAGGTACTCTATACAGAACCAAAGGAAAGAAAATGTCCCAGCAATCACACATAAAGCAACGGAATAGTTACTGAGGTAGCAAGGGGCGCGGCTGCTATGGGACCAGAGAAGTCCATGGCAGCCACCCACTCTGCACCCAAAGAGCTCTAAACTGCCAACCGATGACAGCTGCCTGCACACACTAGAGACAGGTGATGATGGTTGGGGGAAAATGCAGAGCATGTCCACCCCTCCAGCTTCAGACCCTGAATAGATGGCAAGTGGTGAATTCCACATAACAGAACAGCCAGACCGTATAGTAAAAGGCAGCAGAACTCTGTGCAAAATGGAGGGTAATTTTAGCATGGAAAGGAATTGCACATATTTGTGTACATCAAAACACATGTGTGAGATCTATCTATCATACACTAAAACAAACCCTGCTGCAACTCCACACACAGGGAGTCCACCCCCAAAGGGGAAAAATTGAATACATACCACCAATATCAAACCCTACAATAAAAGCTTCAACCAGACAATTGTAATGATTCTGGGATTTCCTTAATTCCCCTTTTCTTATGTAGATGTCCAACACTGGCCAATGCTTTTGCTTCTTTGAGCTTATTTATGAGTACTTTTAGCATTCAAGACACTATTCAAGATATTTGATACAGTCCAAAGATATATTTTTACCGCAACACAGTTTTAAAGAAATTAATAAGATTGTCAATGTCCTCTTCAATGTTTTTCTTTTCAGATGACATTCTGATAGAGGTGGTGAGTAATAGATATTTTAACAAACACAATTCAAGGTCAAAATTAGTCTGTCAAGCATTTTGTGAATATGCATACATCTGTCCATACAAAAAATGTTATGGGATACGCAAATACTAAAATGATAATACTTGTCTTGAACAAAGCCATACTGAAGCATTTTATATTACACATACGGCTTATTGATTTCACAACAAAGATAATACTAACGTACTCAAAACATTTCATGTATCTAAAACAAGGCAGTCACGGGGTGATTGGTGACCGCTATGGGTTTGATTCAATTTGAAATTCACACCGCAATAGATGGGAAAAACTTTGCGGTATGCCTTTTCCCGTCTATTACAATAGTTGATTTATGTGCGTCTCTAGGAGATGCGAATAAACACAAAAATTTGCACAAATAGCTTTGCAACGCAAAATACACAGGTGTGAGGCTAAGGGCCCGATTCAATTAGCTAAAAAGCGTTCGGCGGCGTATTTTTAACGCTATTTGTTTGTAATATTACGGCAGAGATTTTTTTTGAGCAATTCAATTTTTTCTAGCATTAAAAATACGCCGGTTTTTGAACGATAAAAATCCGCACCTATGAGAGGTGCGGATTTTTAACGCTGCCCTATGTTGTGCCCCAACAGGGCAGGCTGATGCTAGAACTACAAGCATCAGCATGCCCATGGATGCCAGGGCATTAAACACCATGCCCTGCCATCCAGGGACCGCTGAGCAGCTGCTAGAAGAAAAAAAAAATCCTTCACTGAACACTTCAAATTACTTCCTGCTAGCAGGAAGTGCAGGCGCTACTGAGGCTATTACCCAGTGCCTGAAGTATCGTGAGAACGTGATTTCAGGCACTGGGTAATAGCCTCTCAGTAGCGCCGGGCACCTCCTGCTGCCTGCTGTTTTAGCGCAGCATAATAACAATTGAATTAGGGGATTTTTTGCGGGCGAATGAGTCGTATTTTTTCCCCGACACTAAATTTTTGTAAATATCGCCTGCAATTGAATCAGGCCCTAAGAGTGAATCAGGCCCTGTAAGTGGGCAATTGAATTAGGGGATTTTTTGCTTGCGAATGAGTCGTATTTTTTCCCGACACTAGATTTTTTTTAAATACCGCCTGCAATTGAATCAGGCCCTAAGAGTGAATCAGGACCTGTAAGTGGGTAGCGGTCAAAAATGTATTTTTTTTATTTTTTTTTATTACTATGAGAGATACCAGATGCCATATTTAAGAAAATATCATGGAAACTGAATAGTTTATGTAGAAAACAATTAGGGGGGATAAACAGTGGGTATATATGCATCTTAATTTTACAGATTATAATGATTACTCACAGCATCCAGAAAAGAATTTCATTAGGTGACCATTTGGCCCAATTAGTTTTTTCTTATTTAATTTAGGGTTCTGTGTTTTCTTTGTTTTTCCCCCTTGTGTTTAACTATATAATTCAAAGCTTGAACAGACACATTACAGACCCTTAGAAATCTACTAGTTATCAGAGTTCCTGCAAAGTATTAGACTAAAAGAACACAAATGTTTTAATGTTAAAAGTGTAATCTAAAAATTACAGCAGACATTGATAAAAAGAAATGAATGAACATTTGAAGATGGGTGGCAAAACAATACCCCAAAGACGTGCTTAAAATATGGGAGGAAAATCTTCACAGGTGTTTAAAGAACTTTCATACTGTTACTAAAAAGTTTGAAAACCAACATCTATGTTCGTTTGCATGGTATTGCTTTAGCAGCTTAGAATATAGAGGACAGGAAAGAAATCCAGGAAAAACAGAAACCCATTCACTGAGATTTGACTAGCAGTTCATTTTGCGAAAGTCTCTAAACCCTAAAGTTGATTTTCAGAGTTGTGAAAAGTACATAGCTGTACTGAAGGTTAGCATGTTGGTTAAAAGTTTCATTCTGATAAGGGGCTAAATATACAAAGACCATATTGCAGGTTTTGGTACAAAGACACTGCTTGCATTGGCTTGACAAAAAAAGGAATTTAGACCAAAAGCCAATATGGACAACTTTTTCTAACATATAGCAGCACTATACGTAAGGCATTGTAATTACCCATGAGAAACAAACGGCAGTCCAGTTGTCTTTTCTGGTAATTTGTGGCTTTACAGCAACAGAAAAATATAACTGTCAGTTACGCTATTAAAACTGGATCACTCTTTAAATTAAGGCTTTTAATAGACCAAAATGTTGGATATTGTTCTAATCGAATGAAGGCTCTTACAAGGAGACAGTCAATTTGGCATGTAGTTTTCTCATAAGGGAGTTAACATTTAAATAGTGATGTTCCTTATTTACTTTTACTGCAAAAGCCATGTTTAAATAAAAACCCATCAGCAGCATATTTTACACCGACTGAGGAAACAGGTATTGTCCCAACCTGGTGAGGGTATAGAAAGGCACATATGTAGTTTGAAGACAAGACTAATATTGAAATATAAAGAAAACTACCTAAACCACAGTAAATAAAGACATTGCAATATTTTTTTTTTTAGTCCATTTTACTATACACACAGTAACTTGCAGAAAACAAAAAAAACAATCCCTTGCAATAAGGGTCATTAAATACAGTACATCACAAAACTTAAAAATGAGAAAAAAAATATATTTTTATTCCTATTTGCTTAGTTTTTTAAATTTCCACAAAAAGGAGAAAACAAATTCTTATTCTTACTGCATCTGACTGGATGTTGTGCGTTACACCAAACTAATGAATAGCTTTCAAATTAAGGTTCACAGAATAATACAACAGAAAACATTGGATTTCAAAACGTATAAATTCTTAAAAATGGTCATTTGGATGTGGCGATATTAAAAATTCTGCATCTTCTAGGTTTCAGTAGCGTCCTAAACAAAGAAAAAAAAAAGTTTAACAAAACCACATTTAAACATTGAGTGTCGGATTTACTCAAATTTTAACATTAAGCAAACAAACACAGGTATACAGGATACATAGAAAATATTACAAGTGACAGAACCTAAATGGTAAAACCACTACAGTAGCAATAAATTGGAATTTGCAGCTCATGCATTTGAATGTTTTTTTCTGCAGCCATGATTTTACTCTGCCCAATACTAGCCAAGTCATACATAACCAACCTATATAGAATTTTAAGCATCCAAAACTACATTAATTTCATGTTATTGACAACACATTGGGCACATTGTATTGTGCAAAGTGTGCCAATAATCACTTCATGGCAAACACCATTTGGAAAGTATCTACTGGCAGATGTATAAGATTATGGAGTGTGTATTATACATGGGTTTATGCTACTTTTAGATGGGGAGAAAAGGTATAGACACTTCGTTTAAGTATTTGTGTGCAAAAAAGAATCATCCAAGTTTGTTTCAAAACAAAAATATTTATAAGTATACCCCTCCCCTGTGTGATGAACATTGTTACATGACAGTTCCTAACAAGGAGCAAAACCATAAACTGAACTTACTTGGACTGTATGAACGAGACCGGGACCTGGACCTGTAGCGACTGTAATATGGTGAAGGGGATCGCCTCCTGCTACCGCTGAAAGGTAAATTCATCAGATTTTACTTAAAGTAAAAACTTCAACATATACAGCAGAAGTATTCAACATTACGTTTTCTACACTACTTTAAAATGCAGACAGCAGGTATGAACAGTCTTAAGTTTATAGTGGTGTTGCCTGACATACACATTGGTAAAACAATGCATGCAGGTTTATACACCAGTCCATGCCACTGGCTGGCAATCACTGAAGTGTGGGTTGGACCATGTCTGACAAAGTATTAAAACATTCATTAATGGTAAGATCACACACACACACACACACTTCATTTGGTCTTTATATATTTCTTAAACTACATTGGATATACAATCTTACCTGTATCTGTTATAGTCACATTCTTCATATCTGTCATAGCTACGATCATATCCTTTGTCATAATAATCTCGACGACGTCCTCCTCCTCCACCACCACCACTACTGCTGCTACCTCCTCCACTGCAGAAAAACCATTCAGAAGTCATATTAGAAGGGTGTCAAATCATTCTATCACCCTGTAACTTGCATTCCAAAACCAAAAGAAATGCATGGTGCACAACTCTAATTTAATTAGGCTATCCAGGTTACTGTCAACATGCACTGAGTGTAAATTCATTTAAAAGACATTTTTAAAACAAATGGAGCGTTTTTAAATATAAATCAATTAAAGTGTGAGTCAGATACAAAAAAAAAACCTGAGCTTTAGGAAATGTAAAAACACAGAAATGAAAAGCTACTCACTGGGTGGGTCTACCCATGTAAATGCCTGGAGTGGGTGTGTGCGCTCGTTTTGTGATCGAATAGTCCACACGAATCCGTCTGCCATCCAATTCCATTCCATTAGCATGTTCCATGGCCTGCAAGAGACGATACAATCACTATTTACTCACATGCCCTTACACACCGCGGGACCAGAACATAAGATTAGAAACTATACAACGCAATATATTTTAGAAGGCTGTGAGTGTGGGGATCCTGTTAGAAATAAGACAATCTACGCAGGCAAGAGGATTAACCCTTGCCGACTAGTGTCTTTTACATGCTGCACAAGGTCAGTGTATACGCGCCGACCATGAAAGGGTTAAAGCTCTCCACGTGCATACAGCTACACGCTCAGTGCACGTGGTCGGGCTGCCATTTCGCGCTTCTCCCCGCCTCGCGGCTGCCATCTCAGAGCTCGCTCCCCGCCCCCACCCCTCCTCCCTGCTGCGCTAAAATGGCGGCATGCCTGAAGCTCCACCATGTTGTGACGACCACGTCAGCCAGAAAGTGCGGGAATCTGTCACATCGTAACTTTAAATTACGTTAAAAGGTCAAGCTGCTGTTCCATGAACATTAGACGTGATCCAGTTTCCGCCACGCTCCAAGTGGTGTCAGTCCAGTGTAAGCGCTTACGGTCAATCGTCCTCTTGTATACAGGATCACTACATCGCATGAAAACCGAATAGTGCTGGGCACAGCAATGTATAACCACCATTAGAGGCTACTCTGCTCTTTATCTGACGATTATAACAACAAAACACCAAGGAGGCAGGAGAAGCTGCGCATGTTGCACAAGGCCCAGCGAGCTTGTGCCCACACTACACAACTGTTGAACTCAGGAAGCCAGGAGCGCGCCGCGGTCAGCCTGCACCACGTCTGCCACCTGCCGGCTAACTGACGCATTTGCAAATTACCCAATTCTCGAAAGCAATTCACAGCCCGTGCAAAACAAACTGTACGTACACCGCAAAGGTCAGTTTATATAGACATTAAACGAGGTGCAGTAGCATGGTATATACAGTCATAGTTTAACCAATTTTTAACTGCACCTATAATTATTGGTTGTTAGGCAAAAAGCCATATTGCATTTAAAATAAACAGGGCTCAAGGTGAGGAGGTATACAGGTATTGCCATGTCATCACTTCTCCCACTGATTTAAATTAAAAGCTATACATTTCCATTCACTTCTATTTCTTTATTTTCATACCCCCACTTGCTTGCATGCCTTTTCACTGTCTGACTGGTTACCACCTATCTAAAACCCTGTTTAAGGATAATTTACATTTAATTGCTGAAGAGTCTATTGAATATGTAACAAGGCATTTTCCTACCTTTAATAACCCCAGAACACAAACATTTGCTACTGGGTAAACACAACTAGGTCCATTACTAAAGTAAAATACATAAGAAATGGAGTGAGGGAAGTCAGATATTGAAAAGTATCTGGAAACCCCTCAAAAAAAAACCAAAACATTTAATGCTTGTGAACAGATAATATAGTGATTAAGTATTTGGTCAGACAGAGATGGAGATACTAAAACGTTTACCATCTGGTGGGTAAGTTAAGTACACAGCAACATGAGAAAGTCTTCTCAGTAATATGCAATCACTGAAGAGAAAGTAAAACTAATCAAACAAACATTTATTCAGGAACCCTAAAGTACAAACTCTTTAAAGGATGGTATTACTAAATGTGTAAAGCTCTTTATCCTGTACTGATAATTTAAATTGAAAGTATATTTTAAAAATCCCACCTATAGAATTGTGTATGTAAAAGAAATAAAAAAAAAAAGTTAATTTGAGAAGCTTTATGGGGCAGAGTCTATTGCACCTGATGACAGGATTAGGCGTGAAGTGTGTATATTCTTGTCTTACAGTAGGTGATCAGAGAAAATCTGCAGTTCCAGAGGCATATCACACAATAGAATCTGCCATGGCTGCAGAGTCTTGCACATAATGCAATGGTCCTTGATCAACAAATGTGTGTGCTGCTATTAAGAGTTGCCATATACATCTCAGGTTTCTGGCCAGCAATGTCCATTAGCTTGTGTAGGCCAGGGATGGCCACACCGGGGCCTCAAGCACCACCACCAGTGCATGTTTTCCAGGTCTCCTCAGATAATCAGAGCTGAGATAATCACTACCACCTGCAGACCTTTAATGTTTGAGTCAGTAATGAACACCCTGTGCCCCAACAAGGAGACCTGGAAAACATGCACTGTTGGTGGTGCTTGAGGCCTGGCTGTAGCCACCCCTGGTGTACGCATTAAAATCATACCTTTTCAGAGACAAGCCTTAAATCACAAAAACCCACTGCACCAAGAGTTGCTTACCAAGTAACTTTAGTTAGCATTATTGACAGTCACACTAAAGGTATGCTCTCTAAGCATTTAGTAGCTTAGGGTCTTTTTAACCATATATACGCAGTTATGAAGAGACGCATAGTCAGTTTTTGAGCAAACTGCTAAGTGCATAGAAGCTCAATCACCAATGTCCTATAGACTAAGTCTGAGCAGGGCCCTCTTACCTACCCATTCCCACTCTTTACAGTGATTG
Source organism: Limnodynastes dumerilii (assembly GCA_011038615.1). Taxonomy (NCBI): domain Eukaryota; kingdom Metazoa; phylum Chordata; class Amphibia; order Anura; family Limnodynastidae; genus Limnodynastes; species Limnodynastes dumerilii. The sequence continues at coordinate 178,468 of WWET01000423.1, forward strand.
TTAAAATTGTAGCTACGTAATCTGATGGCGCTATATAAAAACCTGCTAATAAATAATAAATTGTGTAAACAGCAGTAATATGCAGAACACCAGGATCTGGTAGTGGATGTTGCTGGATATATATAGTCCTATATTAAACAATAGGTATCACCATCATGGGGTGGTGACAGTTTTGGAGAACAGGAGTTTGAACTCCACAGTCCCCATAAAGACAAGAAAGCATCCCCAGCCCATAGCAAGTTTCTCTAGCACAATGGCCTTATTCTATACCAGGGTATATCTGCTTTCTCCCCTTTCACTAGTCCCATAACTCACACTACTTATCAGATAATATAATTATAAAGCAGACATGCTGAGGTACAGGGAAAAGCCTGCGCAGGAATATACAAGAAAACCTACTAAGCCATCCATCACAGTGTTCAGCTTATATACACACAAGTTATTTTATTGTACTAGCAGCTATATATGTCTATGGAAATCACGGGTGTGGCTCGCCGCTGCAGCGGCCCTTTTTCAAAAGTTGCGAAGCGGCTGTGGAATGGATTGCTTTTGCCTTGCAGAGACAAAGCAATTGATCCACAGAAGACGCTGCTGCGAAAGGCAAGTATTGAATTCAGCCACAACACAAACTAATTCTTATCCTAACTTCCTCTTGCATTACCCTTACACTAACCTTCCCTGCAGCCTGACCCCAAGACTCCCCTACCCACAGCCCTAAAACTCCAGTGTGTTGCTCACCTCTCCAGTAGGTGCGGCAGGTATGTAGCATGGTTTCAGAATAATGAATAGGTAGATAGGCTGATAGCATACTCACCCATTCATTAAAAATAATCCAAAATGGCAGGATTTTCAAAATAGAGATCTTAACATTGGCTTTTGTCTACTTAAAAAAACAAAAACCACAAAATCATATTCCGAAGTCAGTATTTTTAGATCATGGCCTTACAGTTGTATACCTAGTGAACAAATCACTGCACACCAAAATGGTCTCATTGGCATGTTCAGTTTACCTTCCTTTTTCAGGCTGGTAGGACTTACATTTTCTATCGCTTTTGGGTATAATTTCTGTTGTGGTGCCATATATTAAAGCAGAGCTCAACAAATCCCTGGTACCAGCTCCCCATGGCAAAGAGAAAACGGGGAGAAGCTCCCTGACACTAAGGTGACCCATAGTAATTTCTGCGCTGCCTGTTCTCACCACCACGTATTAGGACAAAAAGATGTCCATAGACCGCAATAAGCAAGAGAATGGCTATTAGTGGGGCATAGATAACATGAATATTACATACTGGTACAAAATACATTAAAATATTTAATGTATAAAACTGGCACCCAAATTTTTAAACTGGCTCAAAGATCTTTTACACAGCTGACTGATCTGAACAAAACTGAGGCCTTTTGATGCATTTGCAGGTAATAATTTACCTCTCTGGAATCCTCAATGCGTTCAAAATAAACAAATGCAAATCCTCTTGACCGTCCCGTCCGCTGATCATAAACTACATTCACACCACCAAGGGGTCCATAGCGTGAGAACACTTCTCTTAGATCTCGTTCTGTTGTGTACAGACTCAAGCCAAAGACTCCAATACATGTGTTTGGATCTGGGTTTGCCTAAAAAAAAACAAAAAAAAACCATTTTATACAGGTTTTGTAGCGTCTTTAGCAAAATTTAAGATTAGTACACACCTATGCAATCATGATGCAATTGCTCTTATGATTTCAGACTATTGTGAATCCCAATGGCAAAGCCGATGCACGTTTACACACTATGCAAATTTAAAAACTGATCCAAGACCCCAATTAGCTCAAAAAGTCTGTTGTAAACAGCACGCCTCACAGTTTCCACTTATAGATATGGTCACATAATAAAATAATTTTACTAGTCTGATATAACAAAACTACACCACCTGAAGCATCATGTATTCTTATTGCCAGGGCTTTATGTACTGTCTCATATCACTAGACATGCTTGGGTTTTGGTTGTCCTTTTGGCAATGTTTTTTTTAACATGAGTTAATGGAAAAAAGAAAAGCTTACGCTTGTGTACTTGTGGCAAGACAAGGGCCCCATATGCTAATATGACAATTAAGCACATTGGGAGCAGATCCAAAAAAAACAAAAAACATAAGTACATAAACACACCTACTAAAATTGCAAAATGCAAGGAAATAGTCAGAAATAGTTGCATGGGCAGTTGTATGAGCATAAACAATGTCACATTTGCCTGACAGCTTAACATAGAAAATTGTGATTTATAGGACGTTCATAAAACCAAAGCAAAGGAGACCTCTTCAGAACTGGAAGTCAATATCATGGGAGCCCAAACAATTGTGATATTGTTCAAAATGGTCGGTGTAGAATTTTAGGATAGTCCTTATAATTACATAGATGTATAACCAACTTTAAAATGTATATTTTTATTCACTCAAAACCCATGAATGAAACATTTACACAAGTCAAATTTCATTGATGCATCCTGAACATCAGCAAGACAGCAAATTTCAGAAACACATTTCAAGTTTTGCTTTGTAGTTAACACATTTGGTGCAAGCCTAAAACAACAAGTTTTGTACCTCTTTAACATGATGTTGACGGTCATTTCTCTTGGATGTCCTCACATTACTCTGTGTTGCCTTTTCAATATCGATCTGTAGGGGAAATTTTTAATATGGCTGCTATGGCTTTCACTTCAGAAAAAAAAAATATAGTCTTGTTGAAGCAAACAGTAATGCTTCAGTTAGAGTAGTCTGATCTGTGTGAAAGCCAGTCACAGAGCTGCTTGGTAGTCAGGTGATGCAGGGACATGACACTGAAATATCATATTTTCAGGTAAGAAGAAAGTGTTTAAGTGCTTAAATAGTCTATAGCATGGTTTATTTTAACTACGATAGCAAAAATACTTTAGACATACAAGCCTTTTGGTTTGTTGATATTTTAAAGGGGTGAGACACCAATTTGTTGGATGTTTGGTAATAAAGAAATAATGTAAAATGCATTTAGGGGTCTGTATTATACTGGCATGCATGGATAACCAGGGGCACACATTTTCAGGATTTGATTTATCATACATGGAGCAGGACCTTCTGTCTGAAAACATCTGCATGCCATTTAACACAATGTTGCAGAGATAAAGAGCTAAAGCAACATGGTTTTAGTTAAAAAGCAGCTCAAGGGAATGTATACAGACTGGGATTTTTTTTTAAATGTATCATACATACCCTGCTGCCATTGTGCCTTCTTCTGTTAGACATTGGAGAGTGACTGCGACTTCTTCTGCGTCTATATTCTGGAGAGTAGGATCTGCTTTTGGACTTTCTTTTATGAGAATGGGATCGAGACCTGGAGCGGGAGTATCTCTTGTGGGAGTGCCTTTTAGATCTTGAACTATATATGTCAGTAAAGGATGGACGGTGGAGAGAAGAGAGGAAAAAAAAAAAAAAAAAACGAAACATTAGAAAAGGAGTTACCACACTAAAGAGTATTTGTTCACATCTTATCCAGATATATACAGCTATAATCAGAGTAATGCTTAAAATGAGAGATAGGAAGTACAGAATCAAAAATACTGCACTGCACTCAGGGGTATTACTTTATCTACCATTTGTAGATAATATAAGACTGGCGTTGTGTAAATATGGCTTTTACTTTAGTTCCTATAAATAAAAACAGAAAGAAAAATCCCTAATTAAGTATTGTGAAAGATCCCTGTGTTAATGAAACTGATGTACACATTCTGATATCAGCCTTGATTCTGTCCTGATTCAGTCAGACCAGGATACTTATAGTTACTATCAATTAGCTTCAACCACCACACTCAATGGTCAAATATAAATACAAACCCTACAGTTTTCCAATTCTAAAAACATCAGGAAAGCAGCCTATTGCATAATATACGTTCCTATGTTTTTTTCCACAATATGTAACAAACAGTAAATCATTATTATGTAGTCTTCACGTTAATTTCATGATCTATAAATGCTCTGCTGTAATATATTTAATGTCTCTTCCTCAACTACAATAAAACGCTGTAAGCATACTAAGAAACTTGATACTATAGGATCTGACAGATAGCAAACACCAGGCCGACATTGAAATTGGGACCTGGTGATTAGCACTTGCAGTTAAGAAGTCAGCTGTTGTCCACAGGGTGACTGAGGTACCACCGCCTCTGCTCACCAAAACACAAAGGCAATACTATATGTCCCTGCAGCAGGTAAGGGATTAGTGGTCGCCAAGGGCCTCCCCTGTGAATAACCTGCAGGTGGTTTCTGCCCCCCCTGTAGATCAGGGGATACAGTCACCATCTCGAAAATGCCATTTCCAAAGTAGATGCCAAAAGCCAATTTTAGTGTCGAAAATAGCACTAATTCCAAATTTATATTATTGAATTAATTTAGAAACCGCCGCAGACTCAGCGCAAAGCCATCGACCCGGACAGGTGAGTATTATAGGCTGTAAGGAATGGGAAATTCTGGTCAGGCTATGGTGAAGGTGGTCTTAGGGTTAGGGTTTTGGTTACATTAATACTCCCCCTTCACCACTGCACCTTCCTTTTCTGTGGGTAGATTGCTTCTCCTTAACGAGGCAGAAGCAATAGATTCTCTAGCCAGTTTGTAACCGGCTGGGAAAAAATAGCCGTTCTCAGCGACGACCCACACCCGTGAATCAGACAGACCGTGTACACATCGGATGCAGGTATTATATCTATATATCTAGCTCTCTCCTGGACAGAATGTATGTTGAGCCATGTGTTACAACTTTACTTACCGAGATTTGGTCCTGGATCGGGAGCGAGATTCGGTACGTTTTGTAGCCCTTGACCCACTGCGAGAATGGCTCTCAGATTTTGCACGCGCAGCACTTTCAGCA
>WWET01000423.1:190978-204235 GCA_011038615.1 Limnodynastes dumerilii
TCATAATGTTTTATTTTTTTAATTTGAAAAATGTTATGTTGGCAGGGGTACCATGTAGACTAGGGGTGGCCAAACCCGGGCCTCAAGCACCACCAACAGTGCATTTTCCAGGTCTCCTCAGATAGTCAGAGCTGAGATAAGCACGACCATCTGTAGATCTTTAATATTGTTTCAGTCCCCCCAACAAGGAGACCTGGAAAACATGCACTGTTGGTGGTGCTTGAAGCCAGGGTTTGGCCACCCCGGATGTAGACAGTTATAAGTTGCAGAGCACTGAAAAAATATTACATTCAAAAATATGAATTAATGAACTCCTACTCCTGGATCTCTCCCCAATCTGTTCATACTGCAGCCTCCCCTCGATTTGTCCACCTTGAAATCTCTCCCTGATCTGTCAACGATACAACATCTCCCCAATCTGTCCACCCTGCAGCCTCTCCTCGATATGTCTACCTTGAAATCTTTCCCCGATCTAACCATGCTGCAGCCTCTCCCCATTCTGTTCATGCTGCAGCCTCTCCCCAATCTTTCCTTGCTGCAGCTTATCCCCATTCTGTTCATGCTGCAGCCTCCGCATAATCTTTCCATGCTGCAACTTCTCCCCGATCTGTGCACCCTGCATCCTCTCCCTGATCTGTCCGCGATGCAGACTCTTTCCATTCTATCCATGATGCGGCTCCCTAGAAAGGGATGGCTTAGAATTCCCCCCCCCCAAAAAGATAAAGGATCATTTTAATGCAAATACTTAAAGTTTTTTGCATTACAAGAATCTATATGATAGGTGTCAACTTAGCGACCCGGATAGGTAGAAGAATGCATATTGGTTCACCCTGTCAGCATTTTAATGCCGGTAGGTTGACTACGGCATTCTCAACAGAAGTGTAACATACTACACACCTAGTTAGTTGGTCCAAGCTCCTAATGACCAAATCTTATCTGATTCGCCCATAGGAAATAAATATATTTTCCTTTAGAAGTGGAGATGGCGTTCTGTTTTCTATGTGTTTTCTTCAATGTCTTTTTTTCATTATATTACCTGTGTCCAAGAAAACTTCAAGTTCTTCACCCCTGCTTTGATTTGTTTGATATATACATGTATATTTGTTTCCTTGTATAATGAGTTGACACAACATGATGTTAATTATGTTTTTCCATAAGTGTTTGTGGAGGAATTATTTCTCATTTGACTTTATTATTGCTTGTTTGGTAATGCTATACTTCCTTCACACAGTCATATGGAGTAAACAAATCTGAATATGAGACTCTCAGTGCAATATATGTGATGATTGGCCAATGGTATATGACAATCTAACATCAACATAGTATATATTTATAAATCTATTAAATATGTCTGGCAGTAGGTGTTAGTTCAGTGGCTGAGAATGACCCTTCTACAGTTGCATGTTGCATACCAAAGGTTTACAAAGCAGTTAGTTATACCCCTTTCACATCGCCCCAAAAACCCAGGTTATTGGCGAGGCAAGCCGCAACAACACAGGTCGAGGCACAGTGTGAAAGGGTCCGGGTGTCTCTACCCGGGTCTAATGACCCGGGACAAAAGAAGAATTTCTGTTTTAGGGCCTGATTCAGACTTAAGAAGCAGCTTTAAATTAAGAGAGAAAAGTTATTGTTGGGCTAAACCATGTTGATTGCATATTTCATCTGTTGCAAATATTATTAGAATTAAGAGGTGGTGTTTCCTATCCCAAGTGTAAATAACAGTGTAAAAGTAAAGCTGGTCAATCTCTGTGTACAGTAAACAATTCAAAGGTATATCCCTGCATACAAAATATACAATTAACTTGACTCCCCTCTGAAATTAACATGGTTTTGTCCAGGAATAACTTTCCTCCCTCTATTTAAATATGCTTCTTAAGTCTAAATCATGAACCATTGTTATTTTTGTCTAAGGGCCATATTTACTAAGCTGCGGGTTTGGAAAAGTGGAGATGTTGCCCATAGCAACCAATCAAATTTTAGCTGACATTCTCTAGTATGTAATAGGAAAGTAAGAGCTAGAATCTGACTGAACCCTCTAATACCCCCTTATCAGGTTCTCTTTCTAATCATTTGGTTAGTACTTGATTTATATTAGCTTTTTTACAGTTCTAGATACAGATATTTGCTGAATGAAGATCTGACAGATCAAACGCAATAAAAGCTCACACCAGTAGATGAAAAGATAGTTACAGATCATCCTCCATGTCTATACAGCAAATTGTAATTGTTCAGAATGGTCTGTTGACTTATTGATTTGCCAGATTATTAGTCAGTGTTTGGCCAGCTATAGGCCAGTTTATACACAGATTCCCCATTTCAGAAACAATGGACCTGATTCACACCAGATGCTTATCGGCATACTCTCACATTCATTTTTGCTGTACACCCGCTGCACAAATCCAGACTGATATTAACCTCTCTGGGGACTTTTACTCTTAGGGGGAGTTAGGGTAAGGCTCTTAGGAAGGGAGGGTTAGGGCCATCGAAGGTAAGGGTTAGGGTCAGGCTGGGGGAGGAAAGTCTTAGGGTTAGGCTATACAGAATGGAAGGTTAGGGTTAGGCTATACAGAATGGAAGGTTAAGGTCAGGCTGTGGGGAAAGGAGGGTTAGGGTCAGGCTGTGGGGATGGGAGGCGTAGGACAATGGAAAGGGAGGGTTAGGGAATCAGGAAAACTGTACTTTTTTCACTTACCTATCGGAGCACCTTGTTTGGTGCTCCGGGGATCGATTGCCTCTTCAAGGGATAAGCAAACTATATCCAAGCCAGGTCGGAACAGGCTGGGAGAGAACGGTCCTATCTAAATAGGGCTGTTTGAAACGGGCACCTATACCCCTTATACACATACCTCACACCTTTTCTGCAAGCAACATGGTTACATACAGTCTCATGGTAGCATTATGCTGATGTCATGCCTGTGTCACGCTGCTGTTTGGCAGTATGTAAGGGCAGCAGAAGCTTTCAAATGGTGCGTGCCTGGAGGTATGTCCTATGGATGACTGCTCCAGACTGGCACTGAGCAATGTTACAGCCCTGTGCATAGCACAGCCAGCTCTGTCAAAGCTCCCGGCGGCAGATTAAGTAGGTATGCCATACGGTGGTATGGCATACCTGCACTTCTGTGAGCCCGCACTGAGTAAAAATACAGCTGCTCACCGAGGACCGGATTCACACCTCCTGGCGTATTGCATATATGTCCGGAGTTTACCAATATTTGATACTGCGCATGCGTAGTAATTTGTTTACGTAATTCTGCACATGCGCAGTATCAAATATCGGTAAAGAATCTTTATGAATCCGGTCCAGAATCTTAAAATTCTATGAGCCGCTGTATTCTTACTCAGGGCCGACTTACAGAAGTGGCGGTATGCCATACCGCTGTATACCGACCCACTTTGAGCACTGGTATGTACCATACCGTGACCCGTAATATATATATGCACCCCAGAATTCTTGCAATTAATCAGTAACCAACTGTAACATTCTGGACCTAAATCAAAATTATTGAAAATAAGAGAGGAAAGTTTCTCCTGGGCAAAACCATATTGATTTCAGGGGGAGTGATTTTATCTGTTGCCCAAGTCTAAATAACAGTGAAAAAGTAATTACTATCTTTGCGCAGTAAGCAATAGCAAAAATGTATCCTTGCATGCCAAGAATACAATTAACTTGACTCCCCCTGCAATCAACATGGTTTTGCCCAGGAGTAACTTTTCTCTCTTAATTTTCGTCTCTGAATCTGCAACTGCTAATCTGTTTATTCTCAAGTACATCTATGATACCGTGACCCGTAATATATATATGCACCCCAGAATTCTTGCAATTAATCAGTAACCAACTGTAACATTCTGGACCTAAATCAAAATTATTGAAAATAAGAGAGGAAAGTTTCTCCTGGGAAAAACCATATTGATTTCAGGGGGAGTCATTTTATCTGTTGCCCAAGTCTAAATAACAGTGAAAAAGTAATCACTATCTTTGCGCAGTAAGCAATAGCAAAAATGTATCCGCCTACGGCCATACCACCCTGAACACGCCCGATCTCGTCTGATCTCGTCTGATCTTGGAAGCAAAAATGTATCCTTGCATGCAAAGAATACAATTAACTTGACTCCCCCTGCAATCAACATGGTTTTGCCCAGGAGTAACTTTTCTCTCTTATTTTCAAACTCTGAATCAGTTCCTCTATCTTTAAAAAAGGCCAGAGAGATTTACTACATATATTATACAAATATAGGATGAGCCACTAGCCACTTACAAGGCTTCTCTGTTTTGATTGAGCTCACCCCTTGCAGAGGTCCCCAAGTCACCAAAACAGCTGCTCTGAAACATCTACTCCTCTCAGCTCCTATCCCAGACATGCTTTAAAACAAACACACAAAATAGCAGTTGCTGAAATCAGTTTATAAGTTAATATAGAGCAAGTGCTAGCAAAGTATGATGAATTCACACAGATACAAAAAAAAGGCACCCAGGCACTCTTGCTGAATAGGTCTCCTCTTCAATGTTAGTCCGCCTGCCTACCTGCAAAGCCATGCCCCATTTGCCACGCCACTTTTTAAACCAGATTGTGACGCCACACTCCTTTAATGGTGCCCGCTGAGCCTATTTTGGGTTTCCCACTTTTGGGGATTATTTTTTCAATAAAAAAAAAAGAATCTTAATTGTGTGTGTGTGTGTGTGTGTGTGTGCACCACTGATACCCATTACTAAAATAGAACTCTAGAAAAAGTATTATGGGGGCATTTATAACATATTCATAAACTATTAAATTATATTTTAATTTATGAATTTATGTGGTGCCTTTGAGTGACCTTGACATGACCATTTAATTTATGCCCTGCCTATTCTAAGGTTAACTTATTACAGTAGAGAACTCCATCCTACAGATTTATGTACAAATTATAGGATTGTACTTGTATTTTGGCACATTCTTTTTCAAGAATTTCCTTTCAAGATACATTCATTTTATCTATACAATCTTTACGTTAAGCACATATCCCTTTAGATGCCATCTAGTGGTATCATAAGATATTGCAATCTGATTTGCTCACCATTTAAAATCCATTAGACAAAAGGGAATATTTACAAAGATCGTTTTCATGCAATAATGTCAATTTTTATGTAAAAATGCCGATTTTCATATTTATAAACATCGAAAATAGCAGTTTCCATGGTGATCTATGTAAATATCGTGTCTCTCTGCTGGCCCGTTCTTTTCAAAGCGGGCCATCGCTTCGTTATATTTATTAAATGCTGGAGCGGAGTTTTACATTCCGATCCCGGGTGTAAACATAATACCATCTCAGAATGGTATTATTGCAGTTAACCCAGCAATCATCCCATATTCCAATCTTTCCCTCCCCCCTAATAGCTGTTATTAGGGTGAGGACAAGAGGGGCATGTATTGAGAGACCGCTGTAATAAACATATTTGTGTGAAAAAAAAACTTTTTTTTGCATTTTATTTTTAACATAAAAAAATAATAAATACATTTATAATAATAATTGTAAAGAAATCAATAAAAAAAAAAAACTTACCTGTCTAGGAGATGCATCAGACTCTGAAAATTGCGCAATCTACAGAAATGGTACGTAGATAGCGTAAATAAGCTACTACGCATGCGTAGTAGCTCAATTATTAAAACAACGTACGTAAGATGAAAACTACGTAACTGTGAATCCGGACCTTAAATTTCAAGTCACTTGGCTGTACTACCCCCGATATTACATGCTGTGTACTGTGAGCCAGGCTGGTTATTTGGGTCCATAAAAGCATGGTTTTGAATCTGCTTAGGACAGAGGTATTCGTAAATGGCGCAGCCTAACATCAATAAAACTGGGTCATGAAATCTCAAGAACTCATACTGAAGCTTGCGAAGTCTGTAATCAATGGAGAAAGAAGAGACCTCTTAATGAACAAAGTGAAAATCAAATCAAGCAAGAACAAAACTTTCGGCATAAGGGCCCGGATTCACACTACCGTACGTATAGCATATACGTCCGTAGTTTTACCGTTTTTTGCTACTGCACATGCGTTGTAATTTTTTTATGTAATCTAAGTTACTTTTGGTTATGTAGATTGCATATATGTGGTCTTAAAGATACGCAATCTACGTAATGGAAAGAGCAGTAAACTGCGGTCCGGTAGTGTGAATCCGGGCCTAGGTTATTCAAAGAATTTTTAATGTGACATTAACTTTGCCAACGGATAATTTAGCTTTTCATTGTTACAGATAGTGATTAGGCTCTATTATTAATATTTTAATAGAATTGCTTGCAGATAATGCTCCTACCCTATCCTATTCTTATAGAACTATTACAGTTACTCTAAGGATCTGGAGGCATAAGGGCCCGGATTCACACTACCGGACATATAGCATATACGTCCGTAGTTTACCGTTTTTTGCTACTGCGCATGCGTAGTAAATTTTTTATGTAATCTACGTTTCTTTTTGTTATGTAGATTGCATATATGTGGTCTTAAAGATACGCAATCTACGTAACGAAAAGATAAGTAGATTACGTAAAAAATGTACTACACATGCGCAGTAGCAAAAAGCGGTAAACTGCGGTCTGGTAGTGTGAATCCGGGCCTAGGTTCTTCAAAGAATTATTAATGTGACATTAACTTTGCCAACGGATAATTTAGCTTTTCATTGTTACAGATAGTGATTAGGCTCTATTATTAATAATTTAATAGAATTGCTTGCAGATAATGCTCCTACCCTATCCTATTCTTATAGAACTATTACAGTTACTCTAAGGATCTGGAAAATAACTAAGTCCAGAAATTAAAAATGAAATTATACATATTCTTTCAAAACAGGTACAGAATGGAATGGTCACATAAATAAAACACACACAGCTTTATTCTATTATCATAGATAAAACACAGGACATATCCAAATTTGACCTGTTAAGTCAGATATGTTTCTGTGGGCAGAGATGCTGACCTGTGAGCAACTTCTATAAACATTAATGAAGTGTTTCTTGGCTTCCATTCTGTCAAAGACCAGAGTGCTGCAGGCCTAGAAGAAAGTAACTACTTGCATAGAAAACAAAGGCCTAGCATTGGATAAATGTGGTCAGGAGTATGATGGTGCTGCTTCAATGAGTGAAATATATTCTGGAATTCTGAAAGAACAAAATGCCCTCTATGTTCAATATGCAGCCTTAAGTCACATGAATGGATCAGCGGTCTGCCCTCCCATACTGTAACATTAGAATGTTTCCCCCTGCCACCATTTCTGTCACTTCTCTTGTTTAGGTTACACCACCTGCAGTTTGCAAACATTTGTATCAACACCCATGTATTTCTCTCTAGATTCTCATATGATTACTCTCAGCGCAATTTTTTCTAGTTTCTGTATCTATTTCACTACCTTCTTGTTTGTTTCAAGTTGCCAATGTTTGTTAAATAGTACGTTTTGTAAGTATTGGGTCATATTCACAGATTCTTTAGTTAAAGGTACACAATTATACACACGTACGTTGCAAGCCAACACCCATGACACTTCTCTCACACGGATGGGTTTTCGTTGACTTCCGCCACCATAGAGCACCCTTATCTCTACGTGTGCATTTACGTGCGAATAATACTTACGCACGTGCGTATGTAGCTAACCGCGCCCTCAAATGTTCATTTAAATGCCCCCCACCCACTTTCACGTAATTTTTGTTTGTACGGATTTCAACCAAGCCCCTCCGTATGTATGTCCCCAAGTGTGATTCACACATACGTGCCTAATGGACTTCCGTGCGTAAATTCAACGTAAAGTTACTACGCATGCGCAGTTACTCCGATCCTAACAATACGCATGGAACTCCACGCAAAAACGGATCTGTGAATACGACCCATTGTTTGCAATTTCCTTTCAGCTTTAGTTATGGTATAAAGGAAGTGTATAGGTCCTCCTAACATAAAGGTAGAGGTAACACCAAAGTGAATTTCTGATTTCTTTTCCCTTTTTAATTTCTTTATTTTTTAACGTATTGTAACGTGTGTTAAAAGAAATGCTTTACATGAACCAAATGCTAGACTAGGAAATGTCTTTTTTTTATTATTGTCTTGCTCTTTTTAAGGTTGGCCTAAATGGAAGATTGAAATGTTGAAAACGTTTCAATACCTGATATCAGAATGTTTTGAGGTGTTATGAAACGCTGTATCCGTCGCAGGACGTGATCACGATGAGGGTTGCTAGGTTGCAGGATGCTCCTCTATCATTGGCCGTGATTCCGGTTGCTTAGCAGACAGGACGCTGGACTCCGTTGCGCTGCTTGGCGCGAAAATACAGGGAGAGGGTCCCCGTCAATCCTCCTCAGTACGCTCTCCTATCCAGTTCCTGCGGCTGCTCCCACCCCCAGGTTGGATTGACTGACGGCTGTATATATGCCACGTGCACACTATCTCCAGTGACGGTTATATCGTCCAGGTTATGCTGCGATTCTCCTGCTCCTGTCTTGCCATAGTACTTGTACTTGCCTTGCTCTCCTGGTTTCTCTGCCACGGTACCTCTGCTGTGTCTATTTCCATCTGGCATTAAGTATACCTGCTGTGTCTGTTATCATCTGCCATTAGCGATACCTGTAGTGTGTTTACCATCTGGCATTTGTTTATCTGCTGTGTCTAACACCACCTGACATTAGCCTTACCTGCAACACTTACATTGTCTGACATTTACCTCTGCTGTGTCTATTACCATCTGGCATTAGTAGTACTCGCTGTGTCTATTACCATCTGACATTAGCAGTATCTGCAGCGTTAATATTGTCTGGAATTACACCTTTGCTGTATTTGGTATTACTTGGTATTTATTTATCTGCCGTGTCTACTATCATCTGGCATTACTATGTTGCTGGTCTATTACCATCTGGCATTAGTTATATCTCCAGTGTCTATTACCATCTGGCATTACTATACTGCTGTGTCTATTATCATCTGCCATTAGCTATATCTCCAGAGTCTGTTACCATCTAGCATTGTATTATTGCTGGGCCGGATTCACAGCCGCGGACGTATTGCACATACGTCCTTAATTTTCCCGATAATAGCTACTACGCATGCGTAGTAACTATTTTACATAATCTACGTATCGTTTTGTTACATAGATTGCGTATATGTGGTCTTAAAGACCAATTATACGGAATCTACGTAACAAAACGATACGTAGATTATGTAAAATTGTTACTACGCATGGATAGTAGCTATTATCAGTAAATTAAGGACGTATGTGCAATACGTCCGCGGCTGTGAATCCAGCCCGCTGTGTCTAATTCTATCTGGCATTAGCTATATCCTCAGTTACCATCTGACATTATATTATTGTGTCTATATTATCTGGCAATAGCTATGCTTTTGGGCCTAGCTTTATTGGCATCACATCCCTCCTGTGGTCATTACCTCTAGGTTTCATCTCTGTGGTACCTAGTACCTCCTGGCATTGGCCATCCCTGCAGTTTATTGGGTACTACTGCCTCCTGTGTCTGCCTGTTTCTGACATATCTACTGCTCTACTGTTCCTTCTTCTTTGGTGTGTCTCCTCCGGTTTAATGCTACTGGTTCCTGTGTACCTGTTGATATCTAGGGAACCTGGGACTGTGACCTGCCAGGGTTTCTGAAGCCAAGCTTGTCCCCACCATTAGGGACTCCAGCGAACACCAGATCCCTTAGGAAAGTGCTGATCATCTCATTATAGTTTTAGATGAGTATATATGTTGGGTGTGGGTCACCATTGCGAACGGCCCTATTTCGATAGGGCCAGTTACAAACGGCAAATGATTGCTTATGCCTCAAATAGCCATAGCAATTGAATTCTGGAGCACCGAACCCTGTGCTGCGATAGGTAAGTAAATATTTTATCCCCAACCCTCTCCCTAATTCTTATCCTAACCCTTCCCTTCTATTACCCTTCCCTGCAGCCTGACCCTAACCCCCCTTCTATGGCCCTAACCCTCTCTTCCCCAAAGCCTAACCTTAACCCTCCCCCTAAGCCTAAAAGTCCCCGGAGAGAATTATTTCTTCAGGTGAATCTGAATCTAAAATGGCTGTCACTCGAAATAGAGACAGCCGAAAAGCAACTTTCAGCTGTCCCTACTTTGCGATGACAGCTATTAGTGCGGGGACTCACACCGTACATGTTAAACATACAAACCCCTGAACCACAGTCACTTTTAAAACTGTTTGTTTATTTATATTTTACAGACAGTTTTTTTTCCAACATTAGCATTTTCAAGCAGTTTATTTATTTTTTAAGAATTACATTACATTTTTGGGTTATTATTTTGGATAATGTAATTAAAAAAAGGTTGCTGGATATGATAATATGGAATACTGACTATAATAAAAGATGATGAGGGATGTGAAAATGATAGACTGAGCATGATAATGCATTAAAATGTTAGGCAACACTAACCATGCCTCTTTTGTGGCACTAGTAATTTCCACTCTGGTGGAGACCTGAGTTGAGGGGCCCCTTCAAAATTGTGCTACGGGGTCCATAACGTTCTTGTTATGCTCCTGTGCACCAGTCTCCTGCTTGTTATCATGTCATGTGCTAATGTGAACTGGCTGCTTTTTGTTTTGTGTATCGGTAATCCTCTGATTTGTGTAGGTATTTATGCACAGTATCTTTGTATTTTACTTGTTTTGTGCTCTAAAATCTAGTGTTTTCTGTTACCCCTATTTTGTGCATTGCATGTCTTGTTTCATGATTGTATTTTGTAATCACTGGTGTTTGTAGCCCACTCTGTATCTGGCACTGTTTCTTGCCTGTGTCACTGGTATTTTTCTTGTTGCTCCCAGTTCATAACTCTCCCATAACATCTTTCTTGTGCACTAACAAAACACTTTTGATTTTGTTTACACTGTGACCTGGTATGAGTCTGCAGCCAAGTCTTTGCCCACTATTAGGGGCAACAGAGAAACTCATGCCCTGGGAGTGGTTCCGTAACATAGGGGAGGTCCACACATGATTAGGGCTAAACAGGAAGTGGGAGTTCCTAGGGCAGAGTATCTGATGACTAAGAAGCCAAGGAGACCACACTTATCTCTTCCTTATCACGTAGGTAATTTGTAATTCTCTCCATATAAAACACAAAAAATGTAAGCATTGATATTATTATTATTCATATTATTGTTTATTTATAAGGCGCCACAAAGTACAACAAAATGCAGTACAGACATACAGGACAGGAATGGACAGAATATTACATTATACAATACAAATATAAAAAAAAAAAATCACAAAATAAAACAAAAATAAAGTGAAGCGTGCACAGACAATAAAGCAAGATTTGAGGTATCAAGCTTGAATGATCAGGCTTGCATGGGGCAGGGAGAATGGAATAAATTGCAGTGAGGGGTAGAGAGGGCAAGTAAGAGTGATAAGAGGGTATGAAGGGAAGGGGGAGAGGTGGAGAGGACAACAAGTGAACTAACTAAGTGGGAGGAATGGACTAACAGATGACATTAGGATGGGGGGAGTAAATGGATAGCTGGTGTGAGCGCTGGAGGAGAGGAAGAGATAGAAGTAGAAGCAATGAGGATGTTAATTGGAAGAGGGGTAGACCAGCCTGAACAGGTGCACTTTTAGTAAACGCTTGAAGGGTAGGGGAGAGTCTTACTGAAGGAGGGAGGTAATTCTAGTGAAGCACGGAAGAAGTTCTG
Organism: Limnodynastes dumerilii; assembly: GCA_011038615.1. NCBI lineage: Eukaryota > Metazoa > Chordata > Amphibia > Anura > Limnodynastidae > Limnodynastes > Limnodynastes dumerilii. Next base: position 202,644 of record WWET01000423.1, read on the forward strand.
ACGTGAGATGTGGTGATCAGTTGGGAGGTCAGACAGTGGTTGTTGGCAGAACAGAGAGCACGGGAAGGGGTCCCCCCTCCTGCAGCCTGACCTTAATTCCCCCCTCCCACAGCCTAACCCTAAGTCCTCGGAGAGGGTTTCTCACTTCTCCGGTGGTCTGGTCCGGCGATGGCGTTGTTTTCCGAAAGTGAATGGGTGAGTATGCGAATTGCATACTCACCCTTTCATAAAAAAAATTAAAATAAATTCTGCAGTATTACACATTCTAAATCGGGACAGCCGAAAAGACACTTGCAGTGGGGACTCACAATGGAAGGGAGGAATAGATGCACTTAAAGTCCCCCTCATTTCTTCCTGTTGTGTAGGGAGGTATGACCATAGCTGAACCTTGCACCCCATGTAGTGTGTGTGTCTACCTTGCTGTAGACAGAGGTGTTGTTAATAACAAACCCTGTGTAATGAGATGGAGACCCTAACAAATAGTTACTCTGACAATCTGACTGGATTTTAACTGCATTAGACAAACATCACACAATAAACATTGCTATAACTACAGGCTATATAATCCTATACATCACACATTACACACATGATTCATAACACATCTATAATTACAGAAACTTCAAATGAATATATTCAAAGTATAATACACACAGACAATATATTCCCAGAGGTCACAAATATGAATGTGATAAATGTCTGTCATAAATGTCCAATATAACAGGGATTAAAAAGTAATGTCAGGGGAACCCCACCCTTTTCTTCACACCATTCTTTAAAAAAAAATTCAAAGATAGAGACAGACGAAAATTAGCTTTGGTTACTTCTAAAAGAGCCATTTTGCAGATGATGAAGACAATAAATTACATAACAGCAATCAGGTTCCAGGGAAACTGGTCTGTCTTCTACAGATCAGGGGGTCAGGACAATCCAATGACAGGTGCTTTGGTCTTACTTTGTTAGGACGAAGATGTTGATGTCACAGGAATGTTGAATTGCATGTATAGCTGAAACATGCCTAGCCTTTGGGCTCATACACTCTAAACCTGACTTACTTGTGTGACTGTAACTGGCCATGCCTCCCATCTTATATAAAAGCCTCTTGAGAATGTTACAATTGGTGAAATAAATAACAAGCAATTTCTTAAATTTCAGTTTGTGGGAAATTCTAATTTATTTGTATGTTATGACTGATATTTTAATTTAGCTTTGAAGAACTCTGGTGGCACTAAAATGTCAACGGTTAATTGATCGACTTTTCTCTATCTGACGGGGTCATTAACCTGATTCCCGTGAGATAGAATATTGTAATGTCGACACCTACTGTGTAAGCATTACAATAATCCTAGCCCTAATCCTAACTACAAACTAATTAAAATCTAATTACTCACCTTAAAATGATGGCAATCAAGTGCTGGCTGACAGGATATAAGACAGGAGAGAATAAAAGAGAAGAGAATATGAAGGGGGACTGGACAGGAGAGAAGAAGACATATCAGACAGGACAGTGCAGAGGAAAAGCTGGCAGGACAGAGCAGAGAGGACAAAGCGGAGAAAGAAGAGAAAGGACAGAGCAGAGGAAGAGCGCACAG
>WWET01000423.1:204338-223880 GCA_011038615.1 Limnodynastes dumerilii
AAGAGCGGACAGGACATAAAAAAAGCCTATTGGCAGTAATACAGCTGACATTATGGTGTTGGCTGTATCATTGTCAATTTTTCTATTGTCGTCATAACAACTGTAAGCATTTTCAACAGTTCAAATACCTGAATCCCTTTGGTGACCTATTTTGAAGAGGCATAGTTCCACTCTTTAGACACTTCCTGCGGAATGCAGTAGATACGTTAGTATAAGATGGTTGGTTGGAAGAGATTTACTAGTAGTGAGGGAATAATCCTTTACTTTTAAGGATCCCCTAGTGCAAAGTTTCTTCATCATACAAACCAAAGGTGTTGGCGGAGGTGGATGGGTTATGGCCAACAGAGACCAGCACTAAGCTGTAAACTTCTGGAATCTTATTTATATACAGCATTTAGCACTCATAGACTGAGCACTGTTTAAGCAGCCAGTCTCTGACAGCTATCCATGCATTCGCAGAGCAGTCACCTGGGCCAGCAACCAAACGGCACATGCCTTGGATGGAGGAGGGTGGGTGCACTTGCCATCGGGTCCAAGTTTCTGTTTAAGTTTTTAATACATCTATTTCAATGATTGCACTTTTATTCAGGTTATATAGGTGTGATCAGCTTTACTCTGTATAGCTGCAATTATGGTTTTAGAATATTAATCATCATAATGTAAGCACCTATTGTAGCCTAGTCTGTTATTGTCAAATAAATAATAATATATTTTACTAATGGTTTTATGGTTACAATAATGTAGGTTTAGGTTTTGATTGACACTTTAAAGAAAGTTCAATCAGACGATCAGAATTCTATTGTAGTTGTATGAGCACAGAAAAGGTTAAATCAAATCTGGTGGAAGGGAAGTATTTAAGTTACAGATTCCTATCTCTCCCTGTCCACGTATAATGTTTAATGCACTATGCATAATATATAATATGCTGGTCATAACAGGAAAGTCAATCCATAATGTACATAATAAATAATACATGCACGAGCAATATGTGGGGGTTAATTATGAAGCAGAGTAGCCGTTGTTACGAATTACTGACCATGACACAGTACGAAGATCGGTTCCTATGACTAGTCATATGGAGAAATAGGAATATTAACAGAACATCTATACCCTGTAGCCCCCAGCAAGTAATGACAGGAAGAGTGGAGGGGGGAGGTTTATATATCGACTAATCAGAAGCCTAAACACAAACGTTATTCTCCTGGCAATACCGATGAACCAATGACAGGAGGGGTTTCATTCTGTCCCAGGAAGAGGCTCTGCTCTCGCTGGATGCTCACTTGTCATTGTTCAGTGTGTAGTGCAGAGATGCAGAGCGCTCTGTGCATCAGCAAAGCCTGAGGGCTATGGCACAGGCTGATCAACAAGGGGCAGTCTAAGGGCAACACCCAGAGAAAGAAAAGGACAGAGCCCTCTCTGAATGTCAGTCATCAGGTATGCTCCATAAAAGTGGGGTATAACGGGGTTTCAACATAAATATAATCTGTGCTTCAATTAACTCTTTCATTATACTTCTCTCAGTAAAGTCAGTTTACTAACCATGATTGATTCTGTTGTGTTTGCATTTGGCTTCTTCGTGAGTAAATCATGTTCTAGTTAGTACTGTAATCTGTTAGACAAAAGCTGTATTGTTTTGTTGTTTTTTTAGTATACACCAAGGCAAAAGGAATCCACTCTGTTAGAGAATTAAGTTATTTTTAGTTTTATCGTTATTTTTATTTCATTGGTTAAGGTATTTTAAGAAACAAGGCAAGCTGCCCTGCATATCTTGATTATTTATGCTTAATGTACAGTAAAATAAAAGTGATTTATCAAGGTCACAGTGGAGGAGCAGAGAATCCCAACAATATTAACTAATTTAGCTATTTCTGTTGTATATGTAACTGCAGTGTAAATAATTATTCTAATATGCTTTGTAATAATAATAATACATTTTATTTGGTGTGATCACCAAATTCTCTACCTTTCAAAACAGTTAAATATAATTGTAAAATATATATAATTTTCATTATTAGTCTTACAAATGCATGCATTATTTATGTATATTTAATTTAATGAGAAACTTGATTTTGTTCTTAATTTACCATATAGAATAATTTCAAACACAACTTGCTTGTTATTGTCTGCTGCTGTCTTATTCCTTTAACTGTATTGCAGTTACAGTCAAGTTCTGGATTTTGCAAATAGATTTCCTGTTCAGAAAACTAGCTTTAGTTCTAACACAAGTCTTCCTTTTTTTTCAAGATGTAGCGTATGCTGGCATTTAAGTGATCTCTGTACAAACGGTAAACATGCGCCTGCCAATTCTGAAGATAAAACTTTTAGTTAGTCCTTGATTTTAAGACTATATCCAAAATATGTTCTCAGGCACTGTGGGAAAATGCCTGATTTCAATACCCATATGTGTGTTCTCTAACTTTTTATTAGAAGCAACCTACTGTTACATAACATGTACATATTATGTATCAGTTCTTCTATTCAAGGAATTTAGACCCTCTTTGTTTGCCTGTTTTTTTTAAAAAATCATTAATATAACCTTTTAACCTTGTTTGTAGAAGAGCTTTTAGCAATTTGCACATTTATTTTTATATGACATTAATAAAAAAAGATAGTCAGCGCTGAATTGGACAGTAAACAAATAACAAATTGTTTTAAAAAATATAACATTTAATGTAGTAAGCAATAAAGGGACAAATGCAATAAATAAAATTGGATGAAATAATAGCAAATATCACTGTAATGGAAACATTTTGGTAAGGAGAAATACCCCTATAGATAGTTAAAGTTCCAAAGAGGAAAAAGATGTCAAATGTCCTCGTAAGTCAATCTCTGCCTCAGAGATAATCAATTTAAAATTTTGGGTAAAAACAGTGAGAAATTTGCAACATGTATTCCAGTTACAACGGTTGAAGCTTTCCAAATCCTCAAATATTAGAATTATAGCAAAACTTTGTAGATAAAAAATTAGCTGCCGACTTTTCCATAGATGGAAGTGGTGTTAAGGATAAAAGTTAATATATTCGGTCCCTGTGCACAGGTGTATCAAGGCTAGTTTGCTAGAATCATAGGCGGTCCGTGGTTAGAGGTATAGTGGAGTGTATAATTCAAAGGCTCAGATTGATCAATCTATATAGACAAAAGGCAGATATCCAAAGTCCCAATGTTGGGGTAAATACAAGTAGATGAACAACAGTCCTCCCGTTAGGTTAAAAAGTATGATTTTACTCGCAATCTTTGGTGCGCTTAGTGCTGGAGGTTCGCGGTGGTGTGTGAGACCGTGTCCTGCTGTTTAGGAGGCAGTGAGCGCCGCACGGCTTCTCCAGAGCCGCCAAATGCGGGGAGCCAGGTACAATGTCCGTTGTTGCCTTTGGCGATCAATAGCCAATCATTCCACTCTGGTATATACCGATTCTACGGGTCGCAATAGAAGATGAGGATAATTGGAGGATTTAAAAACATTATATGACACTAGTTCATAATGGGTGTGGTTTGCCGGTACAATGGTCTGTTTTGTGACAGACCATCTTGCGGCAGTTGAATGGTGACTGCCAGCAATTGCAGCCAGTCTCCATTGTCGGAGCGGCGGTACTGTGACTCCCAGAGCAGCAAATATTTCTACGTTCACAGGTAAGCCCTTTATCCTAACCCTGACCTTTACCCTCCAATAACCCTCAGTTTCTGGCAGCCTAATCCTTACCTTCCCCTTCAGCGCTAGCCCTAACCTTCCCCTACTTTGAGCCCCCTACCTCAGCCCACCGCAGCCTGTTGGCAATAGTGCAGCTGTGATTCAGCTGGTAGCTTTATCGCGATTTGGCCCACAGCTGCATCCAGTTCATAATATTTTAATCCAGCTGAACAGTACAGAGGATTTAATGCAAATACAGGCATATTTGTTTCTGTCATTGCTAATATGGAGTCAGGAGAGGAAATGAAAACATATTTTCATGTATTGTAATGTGTAATATATTTGGAGCATTATGCTTTGATATCGTATAATGGGGCCAGCTTTAGACTACACATTGTTTGTCTGCTTGACCTATCTGGATTCTGATTTCCAGATGTTTTGATGCATGGATCTCTTTATGGTAGGGCCTGACTTTACTAAATGCAGATTTTGTTTTGTGAGATATGAAATATAAAATAGGGATTCATTTTTTTAATAGCCATTGGGTATCTTTTGTCAATTATTATGATTTTTTTCTAATGTTTTAATTGAAAACCTTATTTCTGTATGGACTGTCTGTTCCTTCCAGGTGGATTTTTGCTTGTAAATACCTACACAAATGTATGGTATGTAGGTTATGTATGTGTTATGTGAGACTTAAAAGTTAGTTAGTACTGTCCTATAATAAAGAATGCAAACGTGGAACTCAACCCTTCTGTACGCTCATTTTACATAACATTTGACAATATTCATGTCGCTCTTAGAAGGAACATTATAGGGCATCAATGTTGTTTAGGAACAACATATTCTGTAAAAGTGGGTTAGTTACTTGCGATTTACAACAGTAATATAGTGATAGATAGAAGTGAGCTTAGCAGAAATATCGGGAGCTAGTGCCCAATATGTTTATGCATGGCATACGTAAGATCAATTAATCATTTATTGTTAATAATTGTTTAAATTAAGTTTATAGCGGTTTCTTCCTAGCAGGGTATGTAATCACAAATGCATTACAACCAATGGGCCTGATCCAGAACTACGCGTCGGAGCGAATTTACGTGTGGCGGACACGTAAAATCGCTGTTTAGAACGCACTGTGCATGCGCACCGTAGAAAATCCGCACATTCACGTAGCGTAATTGTGAACGTATGGGCCATTCACGTATGTGTCACGTAAATACTTACGTGTGGGCGTGCCAAATTTACGTTAGTCCAAATTACGTGTGAAATACGTGAAGTAGGCGGGGGGAGGTATTTAAAGTGTACAGTATGGCGTGCTTAGCAGCGTAAATTCGTGCAGCCCATACGTACGTGTGCGTATGACAACGGTTACGTTGGAAAAAGTTAATGTAGGGTTTGGGAAGCTCCGCGAATAAACGTACGTCACACTTAGTTCTGGATCTACCCCAATGAGTTATAAGTTAAAATCTTGTAGATTTCTTTTTTTTCCTTTTCATTTCATAGACGAGTTATTGGTTTTATCCGAAAGAAAGAAGGTGATGTCCACATAGTTTTTAATAGCTTAAGTCTTAAACTCAGTACTGAACTAAAAAGATTTCACCCTTTAAACTGGGGACAACTGTTATAACATCTAGCAATACTATCAGTGTTCCCCCACTTAAATGGTGAAAGTGTAAACATTATAAGCCAATATAATATTAATATATTATTTAATATATTGTCATTCGCAATCCCTGCTTCACTCAGCACAGGGATGGACGCTATGCCAGCTGCCACCCAGAGCATCCTGTTGCTAGACAACAGATTAGCCTCTGACAGTGGCAGACTCTAAGATTCTAGCGGCAAGCAGTGAGTTTTAAATCAGTGGAAAGCTTCTGTATAAATAATTCCTGACCTTTGGTGTGTTCCAGCATCGTCTGTAATTCATCTGTTATCACATATTCCACCTGCAGTGTCAAGAGTGCTAGGATTTATCTGCGTGCTTAATAAAATAATAGAAAATAGTGCATAATAATCTGCTCCCTAAATCTCTGGCCTGGCTCCACTTGACTTGGATTCCAGTTTGTCAAGTCTAGTGCTAATGACAGACATCTGCATTCACATTGTAATCGTTTTAGAGTTATTTGGTAGCCTCTATTACCAGTTTAGTCTTTTGTGTACATGGATGCTTGATTGGGGTACATGCATTATTATAATGTTTTTTGCACGTGGGCATTGCTTGGAATGAGGATCACTGAAACCTGTGTTGCAGTTCTCTCTTAAGTTACGAGCCAGCAGTCTACCTGCCTGAGAACACCTGGCGTCTGCTAGTTTTAATTCGTTCTGATAATTATTAGAACATGCTTACAGGCAAGGCTTGCACAGTGCTCTAATTCAATTATGCATCGCTTTCACAAGAAAACATCAGATAATTTAATAATTAATCATTTGTGTCAGGAAGCTAAAATATGCAATTAACCAGATTCAGAATCAGAGATTTGTTTCATGCAATGCATAATGTACAAACAAATAATATCTTTGTGTGACTCATTACATTGGACCAGTGATGACCACTAGGTTATAAAATGTTACAGCACATTATTACTATATTCACTGATTATATTTATATATTGTTAAATGTCTGCTTCTGTGCATTGTGAATTTGTGGGTAACAACTATGGATGTGTTTAAGTATGTTGGAGGGGCTTATGGAACTGGTTCCAGAAAGACAAAAACCTGGCAGTTACATGTGTAAGTACTCTGTGTGTGCGCTATGCACATGTTGGTTACATATCGGAATACACTATGAACAATCCTGGATCCCGTGCTGGAAGCCATTCTGATGGCAGGGTGGGATGACTGGCAAGGCGTACAGCATGTACATATGGTGGGTGGGGGGAGGTATTAAAAATATACAGCAATCGTACAGCTTGATTACAATCCTTTATTATATATGAGCCCCATTTTACTATGGCAGTGTACTGCACTTGCATGTAGAGTTTAGGATCATATTGTTGTAACCTCCCTTTCACTTTGGAGGAGTTTAGCTCACAGTGTACTTAAATCTGCATACGGTTCGTTATTATTGTAATAAATGTTTCTTTATAAGGTGCCACAAAGCACCGAACAGGTAATGTGGAAGGATAGACATAACATGAATATTGAGTAAAGATACAGGGTGTACAAGTGATGGCACAAAGTTGACAACAAAACAATTCAAGTATCAATGCAAAAGGGGCAGATATATGACAGGAGTAGGTGGAGAACAAGATAGAGGGACCTGCTTACAAGAATTTATAATCTACAAGGTAGAGAGCCTAACAGGAAATAAATGGTGGGGGAAAAGGAGAAGGGACTAGAAGACTGGAGTGAGGAAAGGGTTGGAAGGGGACGAGGGGGGGCAATGGAGGGTCAAAGTGAAGAGGAACAGGGGTTTGTGTTAATTAGGGGGTAAGTCTTTCCTGAATAAATGAGTTTTGAGGAATTGATTGAAAATCTGCAGACTTAGTAATAATCTTATATATTCCTTATAACAGTTTAAAGATCCTTATGTGCATTTTCTTTTTTACAGATAACCCCTTGATATAGTGAGGAGGAAATAAAGAATTTTCCAAAAAATGAGCTGCGAAAGTTCCCGATCTATTTCTTTTTGTGTCTGATACCTTTGGAAGAAGTATATTTTTGATGCAAGCTGAGTGTTGAAGGGTGAAAAAGCATGCATTTAACATTTTCCAGAAAGTCCGTGTCTCAGAAACTGAGCATTTTGCTGCTTGCCTTCGGATTCATTTGGGGACTGATGTTGCTACGCTACACGTTTCAGTATCCCAGGCACCAGAGCAGCACCGAGCTCAGAGAGCAGATCTTGGACCTCAGCAGAAGATACGTGAAAGCCTTGGCAGAAGAGAATAAAGACAGTGTAAATGGTGGAAATGCAGGCTCCATGGCAGGATATGGTAAGCTTTTTACTATCTAGATTCTTTCTATGGCCACCAATCCTAAAGTTATCATTCTAATATATAAGAGTTCCTTATAATTCTACCCCCTGGATGGTTGGATTCTTGAATTTTGCTTTAAATTCATTAGAAATTCATTTGGAATACAATGTGAATGCAGAAACTGTCCATATACAACTAAATATTTTAGGTTTTAGTGTGACACATAGAGTAAAGGCAGATCCTACACATTATTCTACATGGAACAAAAGAGAGGTCCGGCCCTCCAAACAAACATTATATAAAACTATGTGTCAGCACATAAAAAAAAAAGGAGGTTTAGTTCACAATATAGCTATATTGGGTTAAGCTCACCTGCCCAGCGTCAAGGCACCTCCTGTAGGTGAGTCCCTATCCATCTGCTATATGTGTACTCGGGAGGTCTGGTCTGTACATCATTATTTCAACAGAGCACACATTTGAATTATTAACTTAAATTATTTAAAAAGAAACAAAATACAGGTCCAGCTCTCCAACAAACATTATATAAATAAGACACTCCTGCCATTCGTAAAGTGTGCAGCAGTCATATTGGGGAGGGGTCAGGCTCCCTAAGTAAACTAACAGTAACAAAAAACGCTTCAATTAAAATATATGAAATGTGTGCAAGTGTATATATAAATGAAGAGGTGCAGCCAAGGACCAGAGTGACCACTGTGTAACTACAAGGAACAAAAGACAGGTCCAGCGCTCCAAACACACATTATATAACACTGTGTCAGCACATACATAAAAAGGAGGTTTATTCTACATACAGTTAGTTATATCAGACACGTTTCCTTCATTCATGGGCCATAGTAGAATACACAAAGGTCCTGATGCTCAGGAAATTAAAATAGGACTTGACCTATTAGCCAGTATGCAGTAGCTTTCTGCAATTCCATATAGCACACACGCAAGTACACAACGCATACCGTATTTCTCCATGTATAAGACGCACCTTAATTTTGGGGTCCCAAAATTAAAAGTGCATCTTGTACATGGGGAAAAGCTCTCTTACCCGCTTTTAGGTTTCTTACCTTTGCGGATCATCCACCGAGCCGGACTGCAGCCAGAATATGATGTTCTGCGGTAGCTGAGACTGGGAAATGAAGTCCTGCGGTCACAGCCTCTGACCGCGGGACTTCATATCCCAGTCTCTGCCACCGCGGGACTTCATATTGTGGCCGCAGTCCGGCTCGGTGGATGATCCGCAAAGGTAAGGAAGCTTTGGAGGAGAGGGAGCTGCAGCCTAGACATCATTTTAACATCCAGCCGCAGTCTGGCTCCAGACCAGCGGCGTCTTATACATGGGGAAATACGGTATTTACACACATATTTACAGAACAATGTACAATTTAACTTGCCCCCAGCAAGAAAACAAGCTTTGCCAAAGTGCAAATATTCTTACAGTTGCATTTTGAGCTATAGATTTCATAATGAGTGTTAAAAAACTGAGAGAGGTGAAAAGGAAGTTGCTGCTGTTATCATTGATTAACCCGTGTGTATGCACTTGGGAATGTACACAGGACACAATGATCCAGACCTACGCTCGTGCGTGTTTCCGGCAGTCGTAAGCATAAAAATGGCTATTTTTTCTTACTGCGCATGTGCGTGGCATATGTTACGCTCAGACATTCTGTGCGAATGAGACTTGAGCGTAACAGCTTTGTAACACTGCTCGAGGGGGTGTGCCAGCCATATGAAACCCGCAAATACGCACCGAGGGTGGGGTGAGTCATTAAAATCGTATAGTATGGGCGTGCTAAGCGTCGTAACTACGCAATGAGCTTACGGACGCCCGCGGTTACGATCAGAAAAGTTAGGGTAAGGTTTACTGGACGTAAAAAAGCAAATCTAAGTACGACCAAGGGGAGTTCCTATGGGAGTTCACTCCTCTCTTCCGTGCGTAGTTCCAGACCTCCATGTGTACGTGAAACCCACAGAGGTCTGGATATGGCCCAGTGTGTCATACAAAATGAGGCATTTTCAAGCCATCTAATAAAACAGTGAAATGATTTAAAGTAGCAATAATTATCACTCTCTTATTTTTATATGTGTTGTTATATAAACTATAAAGGCAGCACTGCCAAAGCCCAGCCCCTAATATAGAAAGTGTTGAATGCACCCCCCTCCCCCAGCCCCTGCTTTCCCAAAATAATCTGTAGTGTTATTAGTCATGGAGAATGTTTAAAGCATGTGTGGAGTGCAGCAATAAATAGCACATTGCCTACAGAGAAGCTGAATATAAATACTCTCTGTATTGTGTGTGATACACGGTCCACAGGGTTCTAGCAGAACAATATGCATGGTTGTGTGCTGGATGTAAGGAGTAATATCATTGTCTAAGATTATTGTAATACAGGTCATTCCTCTAAATCAATATTATTGTCCCTAATAACGCAATGTAAAGAATAAACAAGTACTCCATGCTAGCCCTGAATTCTAAGTCTTATTCTGAAGAATAGATGAAATCCCAAAATGTGAACAGAGATGTAAACCAGAGACCTGTGTACATCATACGTGCAGCCAGCTCAAGAGCTTCATCAAGAATACTCCGCTATCCAGCGACCACATTAGGACATTACATACACAATAGAACAGGGTTTTTAAATGACATTGAGCCAGATCCTCAACTACGGCCGTCTTCCACACAAAAGACTGCATATACGCAATTTATGTACCGAAACAATACGTAGATTACGTACTATAATTACTACGCATGCGCAGTAACTATATATCGGCACGTTACGGCCATCTGTGGAAGACGGCCGTAGTTGAGGATCCGGCCCATTGTGGGAAGCTATAGGTTGCAGTTAAAATGATCAGTTTCTCATTGGTCAGGACTTTCAATATCAAGATATCCAGTAGGTGAACATGATCTTCCTTTGTATCCTCCGGTATGTGTACATGTCCAGCCGAATGTATCTTCAGGTTTCCGCCAAGAATGTTCTAGTTGCGTGACCTTACTTTCAGACTCCCTTCACTCACAATGTCCACCTATAGATTACTGTCCCGCCTAAGAAGTTCTAATGATTAGAATGGACACATTATTTTTACACAGTCTAAGAAAAGTTCAATTGAAATCCCTCAATGGTCACAAAAAACGTAGGTTTGAGGAGAGCAATCCCTCTCCAGAAGGCTAAGCCCCTTGCTATGCCTAAGGGTTCTGGCAGACACCAATGAGTTTACAGACATTGGGGTAGATCCAGAACTACGTGTGCCGTACGTTTATTTATTGGGGTAGATCCAGAACTACATGTGCAATACGTTTCCACACGTAACGTATCTTCTATACACTCCCCTAGGCACACCCCTTGAATGTACGTAATTCACCGAGTTTCGCTTCCCAAACCCTACCTTAACTTTTTTTCGCGTAACAGCGTACGTCCACTAACGGACGTATAGACTACGTGAACATACGCAGCTTTGCACGCCCATACTGTACACTTTACATACAAACCTCCACCTACTTCACGTAAAACGCACGTATTGTTGACTAACGTAAATTTGGCACGCCCACACGTAAGTATTTACGTGAGGAATACGTGAATCACCCATACGTTCACAATTACGCTACGTGAATGCGTATTTTCTATGGTGCGCATGCGCAGTGCGTTCAATTCTGCGAATTTACGTCTCCGCCACGCGTAAAATCGCGGGGAAGCGTAGTTCTGGATCTGCCCCATTCTAAATACATAAATCCAAAACCATGATGAAATCAGTACTTGGATATAAATACTTTATAGACTGTGCAAAGAACGGCAACAAAAATGGTGCATATCTGATTTCACTTACAGTATGTGTTTATTTTATAGTAAATTTGTCATAGATTGTGTATGTTAGTATTTTCTAATTAGATGCAGCTTTAGCCAAGCAATTCACATGTGCTCTTTTATTCCAAGCAAAGTTACATTTTGCAGTAACCCTTCTGTATTTGTATATTATTTGTAATGTGTTTTTGTTATACTTGCAAACAGCTGATTTGAAGAGGACAATTGCAGTTCTTTTAGATGACATCCTGCAGCGTCTGGGGAAACTAGAGAATAAAATTGACTATATTGTAGTAAATGGATCATCCAGTAACAGCACTAATGGCACCACTGGGAATCTGGTTCCGTTAACCACAAGTAAACGCATCAATACCCCTGGAAAGAGATGATCACAAGAGAGATGCAAAGAGACTCCACCTTTACCACTCCAGTTGTAGGAATGGAAATAAACTGTTATGTTGAGTGCTTTAATATGAGTAAAATCTGCTGTGATGTCAAGTGTTCCACACTTGTAAGAAATGGCCATAAAGAAAAATTTTTTGGTTTTGTTTTTTAAATAATAGAGTATGTTTTCTACATGTGTGAATTATATTATTCTTATTGATTTGTTATAGATTACAATCTTCAGTACTGTAAAGTGTAAAAAGAAACATATTTTGAACTTGTTCTAAACAAAGTAGTATATTTTGCTATACGGAAAAAGTGCTGTAGAAAGTGTGACCCAAAGAATGTATTTATTTGCACTATTCGTTAAAGCTTAACCATAGATTATTTACTGTATCATTATTTATGTCCGCTCACAAAACAAATAAAAGCTACTCCACTATATTTTAAAGGAGCACTCAGTTACATGTTAAAATTTAGGTGTGTGTGTGTGTGTGTGTCTCTTAACTGGTTAACACTTACCAGCCAAAATAAGTCTGCCACTGACCAATAGGCAACGACAAGCTCTTTTCTTGCCTGTCCTTATTGGTCAGCTCTTTGACATCCACCCTACACATCTGATGTTTTGTGCATTACAAAATGTCTTTAGACCTGGAGCCAGATTTACTAAGCTGCGAGAAAGGAAAAGTGGCGATCAGATTCTAGCAGACATTTTCTAGTTTGTAATAGGAAAGTGAGCTAGAATCTGGTTGCTATGGGCAACATCTCCACGTTTCCAAACCTGAAGCTTAGTAAATCTGTCCCTAAGTGCACTTCCCTGGAACCAGCTCCAGAGATAAAGAGGGCATTTTGTATATGATGGCATCAAAAAATGTCTGCTTATTGTAAGCAGCGTGAGCGCCTTGTTCCCAGGACGGATCTTGTCCTTGTACCGTTTCCAACAATGGACAGGAAGCAGAAGCTGGTATGTGGAAGGGATGAGGTGTGCCGATCACTATGCGCTAAGAACCCTCTTCTATCCAGACTTCTGCACATTTTAAGTGCGAAAGGTGTGGACGTTTTAAGGTTAGGTCCTTGAATTGGAAGTCTGTATGAGCAAAGGGAGTGGCTTCTCTGTTTTTATTGTTACTCCTAAAGCTGGGAACACACTGGGGCTTTTTTATGCGCTTATCATTGCAGTCACTCAAGTGTAAGTGTGTACTCTGCAATCACGCCTGATTATTGCACAATATAAGACATTATTTGATTGCATCTTTGAAATTTTCCAAAAGATGCAATCCAACAATGTCACAATCATACCTTGTTTTACACGCTTTCCCTTATTCTTCCCGCTGCAATGATATGGACGGGCATATTGTTGCAGCAGGGGGTTATGGGACATATGCAACTAAAAATCTGTACAGTGTGTACAGACTCATGGGGCAGCTGATTGGAACATCAAATTGTGAGTTTAGAATCTTCTGTCTTTCAAAAAAAATGTCAGTGTGCACCCACCTCAACTTTTAATCAGCCTCTTAATTTGTATTGCAACTTAAACAAGTGATAACTATGTTTCTAAATGTAGATATCAGTAGCTTAGTTCTGTGTGTTTGCAACTATAGGAACACTTATTTAATGAGTGCATTTAAAATGAAATGTTAAATTGTACTCTACTGAATTATACAGTGTATTCCAGTAGAAATATACCTCCAATATCAAATAAAGGTGAAAAGGATACACGGGAGGGTTCAGATTTCCACGCTGTGGAATGCAATTTAATTTCTTCCCTTGTGTTTTTTCTAAATTAATATAAGAATATTTCTTAAAACAATCGTGCATCTTTTACACTCGATTAAAAACCACAGTGCTGTGAATATTTTTTTAATATGATGTGCTTTCAAAGAAAAGGACAACTTTTGCTGTAATTAGCACCATGTAAATCGGAATATTTAATGCAGCTTCATGATAGGAAGTGTAAATGTTGCCCATAGTAACTAACTAGCAACATTCTAGAAAATAGCTGAACTATAATTGGTTCCTACAAGTATCATGTGTAAAGTTTCTATCTTTTTTCTAAGGTAAGTGTGAAGCGTTGCGAGTCCCTGGTCCGAATGGCTGCTTTTAGAAATAGAGACAGCTGTAAGTTCCTTTTCGGCTGTCTGTATTTTGAATGGCAGACATTTTCTATTTTTTTTTTTTTTTTTTAGGAATGGCTGAGTGTGCCGATTCATTTTTGCCACAGACATGCCGCTTCTGACAGCTCCAGAGAGTTGAGTAACCTCTCTGGGGACCTTTAGTGTTAGAGAGGGGAAGGGGGGGTTAGGGTTAGGCACTTAGGAATGGAGGGTAAGGGTTAGGGCCATAGAAGGGGAAGGTTAGGGTTAGGCTGTGGGAAGGGGTTATCTTAGAGTTAGGCTATAGAGAAGGGAGGGTTAGAGTTAGGCTATAGAGAAGGGAGGGTTAGGTTTAGGCTAGGGAGAGGACATGGTTAGGGTCAGGCTGTGGGGAAGGGAGTGTTAGGGTTAGAATTAGTGAAAGGGTAGTTTTTTGTTGTTTTTTTTTACTTATCGGAGCACCGCGTTCGGCGCTGTAGGGAGTGATTGCTATGCCTCATCGAGTTTGAATAGCAAACTGTCTGGGAGAGAACGGCCCTATCTAAATAGGACCGTTCGAAGCGGGGACCCACACCCGTGTGAAGGAGGGGGGCCATTCTCCATATTTTCATGCTGTGTCTGATTTAGTGCTGGTGATGGAGACATTATTTTAGTGCAATCAATGTATATTCTAATTTTAAAATATAGTATTTCTATGATTTTGTTGCCATTTTATTAATTTTGAAGCACTGTAAATGCAGAACCCTTGGATGTATGCATCCCTGTGCAATTTTTAGCCTAACACTGTACTCAAATTGGTAAAACGTGTAGATGCCCAGAGTTATTTTAGTGTGTTAGAACCCCACTAATGCTGGGAACACACTGGAGAGTTTCCTGACTATTACTGTGCAGATCACGTGATAATTGTCAGCTCTGACGTCTTACTGTGTACTTTCCCATGATAGGGCAGTGTTGTCTGAAACCACATTGCATCGTGGCATTTCATTTTGGGAGCTGCTAACTTTTAAGATCAATGATGCCTGATGTGTGCTGCTTTCCCCTGCACTGTTTAGTACTGAGCGATCCAGTCACTTCAGTTTGGACAGTATAAAGATCAGGTGGCATCATTTTGAGTAATCACAGTAAAAATGTTGGAACATTACAAAAAATCCCAGTGTGTACCCAACTTATATCTGACAAATGAAGTTGGAAAGTGACTGCTATCATCCTATGTTTGCGATCATCTCTCTACTTCCATGGAAAAACTTCTATGCAGCCAGAATATGCCTTTCAGTTCTTTGCTTATACCAAGCAGCTTTCATCCCCTTTAGGGATTTACCTATGGGTGCCCCAAAATGGACAGTAACCATTTTGATTTGTAAAATTGGCACCTGTTCTTGTGTTGTCATTAGTTTATAGACAGCAATATTTGCTGCTTACTTTCAGTATGGTGAAAAAGGACAAGTGAAGATGAAAAGCCAGATCCCTAGCTCAAGGTTTGTAGATACTGCATTGGTGACTTAGGGCTAGATCCAGACCTAGTTAAGTGCTTGAACTTAGTTACTCCTGGCCTAAACCATGTTGATTTCAGGGGGAGTCAAGTTAATTGTATTCTTTGCATGCAGGGATATATCTTTAAATTGCTTACTGCACACAGATACTGACCAGCTTTACTATCAAACAGTTATTTAGACTTGAGATAGGAAACATCACCTCTCAACTCTAATACTGTTTACAACAGATGAAATATGACTCCCCTGCAATCAACATGGTTTAGCCCAGGAGTAACTAAGTTCAAGCACTTACCTAGGTCTGGATCCAGCCCATCTATTGGGTATAGTAAAAGATACTACACTTGCTATTTCTCTGTCTGGTATGGAGTTGTGTTCTTTGATTTTGTCCAGCTGGGAAACAGTGTGCAGTCTTTCCAAAAGAAGTTCTCACAGTTATTGCTGTTAAGGTTATTTAGATTAGCTACTGAGGTGTAAGGTGAACTTTCTCTTACACATTGTAAAGTAAATAATGTTTCACATGGGATTAGACATCTTACATCTTTTGGAATGTCAGTTGTTCATAATGCCCTTTTATTAACAAAATATACTCATTTACCTTTACATGACTATGCCTCTCCCATTCTATATAGATGTAGAGATGTAATGTAAACGATTAGTAGGATGGTAGATTTTCAGTGAAGATCTAAAGGTCATTGTGTATTGTGTTCTATGGCATTCATATTCTAACAAAAGCACTGTCTATAGTATGCATAATATCCATTCCACTGCACATTTTACAATGCTGTGAACTTGCATTCCAAGTGCCTACCAGTTTTAACACTGCCATATTATTAAAAACATAACCATTGTTTTTTATTACTGTTGCTGAATAAAGCAATTGTACTCTTAATCAGTGTGATGTTCATTTTACAACTTCCCACTTTTCTATAAACGTTAAGATAAATAAACACTCTTGCCAAAAATAAATTGTGTCTAAGCTATGCTATTTGTCCAGAATAAACCTCTTACATACAGGTAACAGTGGTCTTTGCTTTTCTCCACCGCTTTCACCTAGAGTTATATGCAACACAAAGACCCTGGTCCCTAAGACTTAATACCTTCACAGAACTTGGTTACCCCAGTTCCTGTGTATGCTACTTGCGGTATCTTCTCCATATTGTTCTGCAACAGAAAATATTATTATTATAATTAACACTTATTTATATAGCATCACAAATATTATATCTTTGGTAAATCTACTCCAAAGTGTCAGTCTCCAACTGGTCTTATGCTTAAACTCTTATTTCTGGACATAGCTTTACCTCACAACTCTACTTAGAATCTGTTCTGCACTGAGCTGTGAAATGACTGTGATCACATGCTTGTTGGAGAGGATTCTGAGCAGACAAGGTGCTTTTTAAGAAAACCGGGAGATCTTTGCCTTAATATATACCAAACTTCACCCAAGAGCTGAAACTTCAGCCAAGCCAATAAAGAGATTTGTGGCTATGTCACAATAATGGTCAGCCAGTCTAAACGACAACATATTTAGTGTGAAAGTGAAAAGCAAATGTGAAAGGAAGGAAAAAGTGCTTTGCCGTGCAGTTAGTAAATATTTACATTATTAATACAAATAGAACACCTGCATTTCAAGTTCTCCGCATTCCAATGGTTGTTGCCATGTAGTGTGAGAGATATGGGCCTCACCCAAGAAGATAATATTTATTACACTTATAATCAAAACTTAAGCCTAAAAAAAATTTTTTTCCTGTGTTAATTACAATGTGCATTGAAGTTCTAAGGTCTCCAATTTTTTTTCTGGATAATATGACAAGGTAGAATTTGAGGTATATTTTAAAAGATGTTGGCATTCTTTGCAGTTGTGAGAGACAGATGGCAGCAACATTTAGTTCATAAAATGCAAGCAGTGCCACGTGTTGGTAGAAACTAACTTTCCAAGAGCAGAGTGTTGCCCTTACTTTCCTCCCTCTGCATGCGTTAACAATGGGTGGAGCATGTGGAGAAGGCATCATGAAAAATGTAAGTTCATAGGTGTGAAAGGCTTCCAGGCATCTCAACATAGCGCCAAAAAAGCTTTCACAGCGGCCATGCAGCCGTGATGACAACATTGTGAAAAATATGTGCAGTTAGAGGGAGACTGTTGAGAAGAGATGTTCGTTTTAGCTTCCTGGTGTATGTGTTTTTAGAAAAAAAATAGGAGACCTCAAAACTTGAATGCACCTCGTAATGTGTTTATTTCATTATCATAATGATATGCTTTTATTCCCCAAGTTGCAGTGTCATTAAACCTGTACACTTGTGGGTTTAGTTATTTAGTTTTACATCTAGACACTTTACTGAAAGCATGTTTCTAAGGGCTTTATAAGTCCTTTTGTCTTAAAGGTGTTCTCTTACATACTTGAAATTAACTTCTTTGACAACTATAAACTGAGAAATTGATGTCTGTGTGAATTTAATATTCAAAAGTAAAATCATAATGAAAATTATTTTTTTTGTTATATATGAGCCATTGATTAGTTTTCATTTAAAACATCAGTTGAACCACAATAAATAAATAATCCTTTTTAAGCATACCTGCCAACAATGGGATCTACAGCACTATGTATAAGGGGGCAAAGCTTTTTGATGCAATTCAACCTTGCCCTTTCTTTAACACACTAGACCGCTGCCTAAACCTATTAATGTTAGCCCTGGGTGGGACTTCTTATCAAGTATTTTTAGAATTAATAGTAAATGGAGGTTTATTTTTGGAATAGGTTTTCTAATTAATGCGAGTTTGTTGTTATTAAGAGATAGGAAAAAATCTTATATTATAAGGGCACAGTCTTGCCCTTATATTAAGGTTGACTATAATAAATGGCATTCCGCCATTGACTTTCGGTCAGAGGGGCTGTAGCTCAGAAAGTATTTTATGCATTAAGATGAAAATTTCACCGGTCTGTACAGAATCATCTCCTGGTGTTGCATACCAAATATTATAGCAAAATAATTAAATATGAAAAAACTGGAATAGCTTAAAGTGGAAAATGTTGCTGTTTTTTTCTACTTCCTGTTTTAAAAAGTTACATTACATTGACATATAATTGGGAAGGCAGAACTCAGTGTAGTGGGGGTCTTTTCACTAGCTGTTTTTTTTGTTAGGCGGCAAAGGGAAAAAAATGGCAATTATTTTACTATTTAGGAAAACGTACCCCATTATAGGTATAGGAAATTTCATAGCGTTGCGCATGTCAAGTGAGAGCCCTCTGCTGGGTGCAGTGAGACTGGCTTCACTTGAGAAGAGCAATATGGCCGACTTCTCTCGCATAGAGATTTTCCTGGAGGAGAAATCATATTACCTCCTTCTGGTGGACTGGGGGGTGTTTTGGGATACAGAGGGGGCACACAAGGAAATTACCTCATAATTTATTCACTGCACGAGCCAGGGGGCGGGAGATTTGAAAGTAGAGTCTCTGCAACAGCATTACTTTTAAACATTATTAGAGACATACTCCACACATAAAACCCCTTACACTACACAGTACTGCCTGTGAGAGACATGCTGCTTGGGGCCATGGACCCCCGAGAGGGGAGTTGGGGGAGGCAGGCGGGCACTGGGCTGTGGTGTCTGTCCCTGCTGCTGATTCTATTACACCCCTTTACACTACTCCCCACACATACATCCCCTTACAGTACACATCATAACACATATACACCCCCCCTTACACTACACAACAATGCCTGTGAGAGACATGCTGCCTGGGGCCATGGACCCCCGAGATGGGGAGAAGGGGGAGGCAGTCGGGCACTGGGCTGTGGTGTCTGTCCCTGCTGCAGATGGTCCCGATTCTATTATACGCCCTTACACTACACCCCACATACACTACACCCCATATACACCCCCTTCCACTACACATCACACCTACACTGCCTTACATTACATATAATTTCTTACACCCCCTTACATTACACATCACACATACACCGCCTTACATTACACAACACACTTACACCCCCTTCCATTACACATCACACATACACCCCCCTTTCCTTTACACATCACACATACACCCCCTTCCATTATACATCACACATACACCACCCTACATTACACACTTACACCCCCTTCCATTACACATCTCACATACACCCCCCTTTCCTTTACACATCACACATACACCCCCTTCCATTACACTACACACATACACCACCCTACATTACACATTACACATACACCCCCCTACA
>WWET01000423.1:276283-302378 GCA_011038615.1 Limnodynastes dumerilii
ACCTGCACTAACCTGAACGTAGGGACGCTGGGGCGCTGCTACGGACGCCCGATCCAGGATCGGGTGTTGTCGTAGCAACGCCAGGCAACATCTGCCCGGCGCATGCGCAGATCAGATTTTTTTTTTTTTTTTTACTTCCCTCACACACACAAATACGCATTAATGTCACACACACTTAATGTCACACACACTTTCCCACAAATACGCAAAATTACAGAAATTATATTTATAAATTAAATGGACTCCCTTTTCCTGTCACATCTGGTCCGCAATCCTGGGACAGCGCAATACCCCTGCATTATGCAATACAGAAGAGAAGCACACAACTATTTTCACACGCTCCCACAAATACACATAACTGTTTTCACACATACACACAAATACACCTAACTTGTCAGACACACACAAATATACAAAACACAAATACTTATAACTATTGTCTCACACACACTCCCACAAATACACATAATTGTTGTCACACACACAAATACACATTACTTCTGTTACACTCAAACACATACTTGCTGCCTGTCACACAGTTAATTACTTACCCAGTGCTGCCATTGCAGTGTCCAGCCCAGACAGTGCTCCTCCACACTCCAGGATGAATAAGGCCCCCAGAGGCTGCCCATGTGGTGCCTGTATTTATTTAGATGGTGCAGGGGTGGCCTCATGCTCTTAGAAATTAGAGATATCTTCCTATGTGCAATGCTATTAAATATGACCAGGAGCCGCACACCAGAGATTAAAGAGCCACATGTGGATCGAGAGCTGCGGCTGGCCACTCCTGACCTAGAAGAAACTGATATCATAGTTCCCTCACAGTCCTATTACTGTGTAGTTATTAGTCAAAACCCTGTTTTATTTTACTAATTTATATGTAGTCAGTAGTGCAAGTGGGATGGAAGTTTTACACAATTGTCTGGAAAGTAAAGAAGAAAGTTGAAATTGGACAGCACGCACTGCTTAGTCCCTAGCATGAATTTGCTGTTTACCTAAACAAATAATTCATATATTAGATATTCATCAAGCATTTTCTAAGTAATACCGCTTTCACATCACCATCCCAGAAAAACCCGGTCTTTTCTGGGAGCAGTGCCATGTCATTTTCAAAACCGCATTATAAGTCCACCAAAAATCCGGGAAATTCCCGGGTCTGACCCTTTCACATCACCAGGAATTTCCCAGGTTTTAGTGGATTTTTAACGCTGAAGAGCATGCTGATGCTTGTAGTGCTACAAACATCAGCATGCCCAGGGATGGCAGGGCATGCTAGCACTTGGAGAACCACAAGTACCAGCATGCCCTGTCACTTGTGACAAACGCATACCCCTCCTATCACATTAATAAAATATAGGGCCGGCCCCTACCCAGTAAAAAAAAATAATGAAAAGAGTTACAGACTTACCGGCCCGGGGGTATTCAGGACCACTGGCAACACTGCTTCTTCAGCCTCATCCGGAGGGGCAGCGGACAGCGCACCGGAACATCACAGCCTGCCGCAGGACGCATAATGGAGGCTGCGGTGATCGCATTGACCCTAATGTGTGTGTTGCCAGTGGCTGCTGTCCAATGAATGGACAGCAGCTGCCCTGCTTACTCCACCGATTGGTTGGTGTCCTGGCTGCTAAGCAACAGCCATGACACAATATATTGCAGAGAAAGGAGCATTTACCCATTAGGAGGAAACTGCAGGCTGCGCTCCCACATGGCAAATTCGCACGTGACTGTGTGCAGAGGAGGAGACATTGCTTCTGATCAATGAGGGACATGGTGTGACAGCAAGTAACCAATAGAGATATTAAATAGCCCTATTTCAGGTACAGATTCCTGGAGAACTCCACTGGTAACCTTTCCATCAATGGAAGGGGTTCCGTTTAGTATGTACCAGTTAACAGATTTCCAAAAACGGCTGGGGGGGGATTCACGTTTAGTGTTATTATACTTGGTTTGGCTTTTTTAGATTATCTGGGGCCCATTTTAATCCCTGCGATGTAGGCTTTGGCCGTGATATTAGCTCATTTGCAAATAGCTTAGGTGCAGTGTTGACATTGCACCATTATGTTACAATATTTAACACCAACATCGCACCCAAATGAATTCTCTTATTTGATGAATAAATAAAAATCTTTTCATACTTACAAACAGGAGCTTCATTTGTAAGGCCCAGTCTTCCCAGTTTTTAATTGAAACAAATTGGCTTAGACGCCGCCAAAAAGGTTTTGCAAGCAAGTCCGCCCATTGCAGAATGAGAGATCTGCTGGCTGAGAGGTCTGTTTTATAGTTAGTCCCACTCACTGTCTCAGCTTATAGACCTTGCGGCTGGCAGATTTCTCATTCTGCGGCTGGAGATCATACCTTGAGGCTCCATTTAAATGCTACCAATCAATAATTTGAGTGGCGTTTACAGAAATGAATTGTGCAGGTTTGCTACAGAATTACGGTTGCGCTGTGTATCCGCGTCACACAGCGCTTGGGGGAACAGGTGAACCCTACAAAAACTTCCGATCTGTCCTCACTTAAAATGGGGACGAATTGGAAGTCCGGATCTAGCGACCAGTGGGTTAGCACGCCCTTTACTGTATGTGTAAATGATTATCCCTCTCACTTGTAACTGCAACTGTCAGGAGTTTTTGGATTACATGTTTTCATGCTGGATTGTGAACCCATCACATCATTAACTATATACATATACATTTTGATGTGGCGCTTACGATTGAAAGGTTGTTGAGACCTGGGTAAGTTATTGTTTAAAATAAAAATAATGGCCCGGGTTCACAACACCGTACGTTTTGCACGGGCCGCATATAATATACGCAATCTACGTAACAAAAAAAATACGTAGATTACGTAAAATAGTTACTATGCATGCGTAGTAGCTACTATCGGTACTTTAAGACCGTGTGTGCAACACGTGCGGTGTTGTGATTCCGGGACAATATTATTATTTTTATCTATAATTGGTTGCTGCATTTAGAAGACACTCTTAAATTTAGGACAGTGACCGACCAGCTTTCACTTCTTGGTTGTTTCCATAGCAGGGAAAGTCCTACACTATTTTGTTCATGAAATTAGCTGACAATTGAAGTACAATGACATGGATGGGTGGGTATTTAAGTACTTGTTTTTAAGCAAAGTCTACAATGTTAATGGTGAAAGTTGACAATTAAGTTTATACTTTCTGAAAAATTCTAGACTGTTAATTATATGTATATTTTTTGGCGATCTAGCTTATCGAAATGGAGGCTGAATTGACATACAACAAAGGTAAATAAATAGATGTAATTATTGTTTGATAAAGCAACACTGTTACCAGCAATGTGTAGAGAAAAACTGGTGCATGTTTTATTATGTATTTTCATTGTGCTCTGACTAGTTATTTATAGACAGAAAAAGCAAAGGCAAAATACCAAATATTCAATAAGTACAAATACAATATACAGTGTTCTCCCCAGGGCATTTTAGCCGGGTGCTCCACCCGGCAATTTTAGCTTACCACCCGGCCAAACCTGACCAAAATGTTGATTGTGATCTCCAGCTTTCAGTCTTGGTTGTGCTCCAATGGACCGTAAAGGCTTAGTTCCCAGTAGTGTAGCACCAGCGAGGCGTTTCACAGTGTGAATATATGTCTGGATCCCGTCAAGTGTTATTATTACAAAGTATTACACTGCTCCCACCCAGCTGCTATTTAATACCACCATCTGGGGTGAACACTGATATAAAATGTGCAAAACCAAATAAACAAGGTACAAGATAAACTGTTTAGCTGAGAATATTTAAAATGTACAATACAAGAATGCACAATGGACAAGAAGACGCAGGCAGGCAGGCTAAACATTGAAATTAAATGAAGGTAGAGAGGATTCTCCAGTGAAAGTAACGTTAGTTTATAGATTGCAAGCTTTTGGAAAGCTGCTGTTGTAAATATTTAATTGTAATATCAGTTTCTATTGGTGGGGAGTGATTTACAGATAATGTTGGTTGACAAGTTGCTTTTTGCCCGTGAGTTGGTATAACAAAGCCTAATAGTACGGAGAGAGATTCTTATTTTATAAAGAATAATACAATTATCTAATACATATTATACATCTTGGGGTAGATCCAGAACTACGTGTGCCGTACGTTTATTCGCGGAGCGTATTTTCGTGCACGTAAGTTCGCTACACTCCCCTCGGCACACCCCTTGCACGGACGTATTTTGTCAAGATACGTTTCCCAAACCCTACCTTAACTTTTACTCACGTAACCGCGTACGTCCGCTAACGGACGTATAGAGTACGTGAACGTACGCCGCTTAGCACGCCCATACTGTGCACTTTACATACCACCCCCCGCCTACTTCACGTATTTCAGACGTATTTTGGAGTAACGTAAATTAGGCACGCCCACACGTAAGTATTTACGTGACACATACGTGAATGGCCCATACGTTCACAATTACGCTACGTGAATGTGCATATTTTCTATGGTGCGCATGCGCAGTGCGTTCTAAACTGCGATTTTACGTCTCCGCCACGCGTAAATTTGCTTCTAAGCGTTGTTCTGGATCAGGCCCCTTGTAACCATGAAAATGTCTTTCTTTTCTGTTTAGTGGAAGTTGTTTTTGTATCTCATGTGGAAGATGCTGTGACATTTTGGGGACAGGTAGGGTAATTATTTTTTTATCTAACAATGCTAATATAAAAAAAACAAAACCCTTTTTCAACCCGGGTCTCACCTAAACAAAACTGATTGGAGGGATTTGTGTATTGCTGCATTGGCAATAGCACAAATTCCTCTTATGGAGCTGCTCATTTCCCTTCCGTTAGGGCAGACCCGGGTCCTGGAATTGCTTGGGTCAACTCTGCAGTAATTTCCTGTGTCGGAGATGGACTTAAAACAGGTTTTTTTGTTTTTTTTGGCCCATGCTTTTTGTGCTGTGATCTAAAACCGGTATTACTAGTGTATATTTTACATTATGCAATATTGTTTTAAAAAAAGCTAGTTTTTCATCTGTAATAAAATATTTGTATTGGCCCAGCAGTTTTCCTTGCTGTCCCTGTACCTATGCATTTGCAATAAACCACCAGTCCCGGCAAATAAATTAGTATATTAATGTTTGTAAATAATCCTATTATGTAATTTGTAAATGCTCTTAAAGTCCAGTTGAATGAATGTAGCAATATGCAATGTTGTAATGGTACAGTAGTTCTGAAGCCTGCAGTCATCAACTGTCTGCCATAAACTTTTAACTTGACATTTTATTTCGTAATAGATTCCCATGTTTTAAGGAATAAATCATTTATGAGCTGTCTTGTTTAGAATAGTATCGTGTATATTGTTTATAAGTGGTATAAATTTTCCCAAGTTCTGAATGTTATTACATTTTCAGTCCATGAACAGGATCCATGACATTTCAAAGCTGAGTGAATCTTTGGCCAAAGTTTGTCCCACCATGAATACTGTATTTGGAACTCCTGATCTTGATAAGGTTTGTGTATTTTATTATTGCTAAGATGATGTTTTCTGGTACTTATGCTTCAGTAAGTAGAAAATTGATGGGCCGAATGCAGTTTAAAAGTTTTGACCACATGCTGCATGCGGAAAACAGCCACATTCTTCATGTGCGCGTGCAAACACGGAACACGTTTCCTCAAGATCTAGATTTCCGTGCTGGTAGCTGTTACGACAACGGGGCTGGACAGGACAGAATACTTAAAGCATGGACGGAGGAGCTATTTAAATCGTACAGTAAGACCTTATGTCTTTACGCATGATCTTCATTTATGCTCTGGCCCTTTTAAGTGGGACTGGTGCGTAAATGTTGAAGTAGGGTCCTGCTGGTGGAAAGCATTAAGTAGAAGGGAAGAACACACACAGTGACTCGGTAGCAGACCTCAGCAGCCACTGTGTTGCAGGGGTCTGCTTGTATGTTACTATTAAATCTGTATCTGGTCCGAAATACTCCGTATCGCCACCAGAGCCCATCTATAATGTAAGGACTTGCTTTGTGTTTTTTTTACAGGTTTATGCTGGATTGTTTACAGCAGATAAGTGCTGGTACAGATGTAAGTTGCAGCATGTGGTTAATGATGAGCAGGTAAGTCTAAGATCAGCTGTGCAGGTTGATTAGTAGTTTGTCTCCTGAGTGGTTAGCTGTTTATTGATAATGACAGAGATCAGCTAATTTTCTCATTCTTACTAAATTCACTCTTTTTTTTTTGTCCTTTCTCACAATTAAGAAGATGCTATCTTATTTTCTTTACCATTACAGTTTTAAATCGCCAATTTCTGGCTACAAATAGCTCCCATAACTATCTGTAGAGGTGTTGAAAACAATTTAAATGGTTCTTAGAATAGATTCCAATGGTTCCACTGGGAATTTAATTTTCCTTTTTTATTTTATTTTCTTAGTTTGTGTTTTTTGCTGCTATATAGAAACACTTGTTTCACCTTGTTGTCCATTAATATGCTTATATAGCCGTAAAACATCAGTTGTTGGGAAGGAAATAAAATAGTTCTATGCATCTGATACAAATAGAAAAGCTTGTTCTTTAAAACATATTAGAAAATGTTGGCCTTTCTGGTTTTTATATTTTTCAGTGTTTAGGAAATATTGTGTATTGCTGTTCTGATATAATCTGGTTTCTCAGTCAGAACAAAATAAGTGGTTTCTTAGTAGAATCTCTTCAAATTCCTGCATTGCTCATAACGAAAGCTGTTTTATGTTACTCGTGGTCATTGGAATATTATTTTCTGTGTTCAGTGGACCAGTGTATAAACATATAGATGACATTGTCTATTTAACCCATAGTCCTTTAAGTTGTCCCTATAGGAGCGTAAAACTGTTTTGTTTTTTTTATTTGTTCATTATGTCTGTTCTTATTTCTTTGCCTAGTTTTCCTCCCCTTTGCAGGTTCCAGATCATGAATCAGCAGTAGCACAGTGTTATAGTAGAGACAGAGGTACCTAAGTGCTGGAGTCATGGGTTTATTTCCCGGCTGTCTGTGGAGCCTTGTATGTTAATCATGTTTGTCTTCGTGAAAAGTACAACGTGTTGTTGGTAGCTTGGTAGGCTGCTGTCAAAAATGCACATGTGAGATTGTTTTTCTTGTGGTAGGGAACGTATATGCCAAGTTCATGTAATCAGACATCCTCGTTGACGGGCCTGTTCTTCAAGTTACTTTTATCCTCAGCTGAACAACTTGAATATAAAATTCTCTATCTTTTCTAGTGCTCAGTCACTTACATTGACTATGGAAATTCAGAAATGTTAAATCGGTCCAGCATTGTTGAACTTCCTGATGAGTTACAGTTACCACCTGTGGCACAGAAATATAGACTCTGGGGGCTTCAGCTTCAGACCAGTACTGATATTGAGCAGGTAAGCTTATGACAACTCAATACTGTATATTTTGCTTTGTTTAAATAAGTGTCTCACCTTTTTGACAAGCAGCTTCTTTGATTAAAATCATTTTTTAATTGTTTTGCTGTAAATGATTTAACATGTCTCTAGAAAATTATTATAGATAAATACTTTTTTGTTTATATTGATGCTTTGTGAACTGTTATTTTTACCACCCCCTTCCTTTTCATCCCAGGGCTTGAAATTTCTATCCAAACTCATAGGGGACAAACAAATATCGGTCCAGAAAAAGGCAGTGTACAAAGATGGCACTGTTGTTGTACAGGTTGTACACGATAACCTAGATGTTGGAGAGGAAATGGCTCAAAAGGGTTTTGCAGAGAGATGCAAAATATCCAGCCCTCCAAATGGACCACGAGAAACAATGGAAAGTTCTCCAAATGAAGGAAAATCATGTTACCTTTGGCCATTAAGAAAAGTAGAAAGACTTCCTATGCGTGAGCCAAAAACTTCACCCATGTTTAACAGGTTAAACAATGACCACAATGCTTTTGACCTGAAGAAGGGAGGTAATGAACACAACAGTTATCAAGTCGCCAGGTAATTCTTTACATTTACAATAATGTTCTTGCAGAGTGCACAATAATTATATTCTCTGCCATCTATTGGGGGACACTACCAGACAATGGGGAATAGGTGGTCCTGGGAGTCTGGGCACTTTAAGCTTTAAAGTGTTTACTGGATACTCCCCTGGGGAGCAGGGCATATTGTTTAGGGGCTCTGCTCCTTCTTTTGACTTTTTTCACATTTTATATTGATTTGTCAATTAAGTTTTTTTTTTATTTTTATTTTCCACGTTCTCAGAACGTGCAGGGGTCTGTCCGTCCGCGAGAGAGAGGGGAGTGCACGCACCCTGTCACTTCCCTCTCGTGCGTGCTTAATGGCAGCAGTTTACGATTCCATAAGGTAACCTTAATGCAATCGTGCGGATCAGCTATCCGTACGATCACTGAGCCGCACAAATGTGGGAGCCCCCTCCCTTACTGTACATTTTGCATGCTTCCCCCCACCCACTTTAGCGGGCGGAGGGGAAGCACAGCCCATTTGTGAGTAAATGGGTCGTACAGAACGATAGTTCCATACGATTTTCGCAATGCTAGGGTTACTATCGTAACCTGGAGGGCACAGGTCTAGATCCGGCCCAAAGTGACAAGGCAGTGTTGCCAGGACAGGTGTAATTCCAAAATAGAAGATATACTCAATGGCCTTGACTGTCTCTTAATTGATCGATTTAAAAGATCCATTTATATAATTGGTCGTTATGTCTGACAAAATGGCCTGCTAATAGCAAGGGGTTTCTGCTGCAGCAGCTGCGCTGCATTATGCTAGTTCCAAATGTAACAATAAGTTACCTTGTGGACAGGTAGGCCTGGAGGCCGTGCGTGTGACTTGTGAAGCAAGGCCCGCAACCAAGGTTCGGCTGCAGCGGTACGACTCCAGTGGAAGACCAAGTCTGGATTCAATCTCTCACCACTTCAGTTGCCGAATTTACCCGCATAATGTCATAGCGAGTGGTAAGTTCGGAATTCTAATCCTTTTAACACACCCCACTGCCCCCCCAGCACTGCTGGTAACGTCCACTAGAGGAGACATGGTTAGCATTATCGCTTGCAGAGATGGCTCAGGGTCTAGCTTTTGCTCTCTGGAGCACCTACATAGTATCTTTACAAAAGGTTTAGTAAGCGTCAACTGCAGATGTCCTGCCAGACTCTCGCAGTGTTTTCAGAAGTCTCTTCAAATGAGGAGGAATTCCTAGAATTAAAGGATGAATCCCCAGAGGTTAGAGATGCAACCATGGTACAGGGGATTCGGGATCTTGTTTTAGCAATCCAGAACACCTTGGGTTTTATGGAACAAGAAACCTCTGAATTGACCGGTTTTTAACTGTTTAAGAAGCAGAAGAGACAGGTTATTCACCTTTCTCCCTCTCCTCAGATTTTGGAGCTCCTAATAGAGAATTGGAAAAAAACATGATCGAAAGTTCAGTGTGCCATCTAAGTTTAAATCCTTGTATTTCGTACTGGCAGAAGAATTTGAGTCCTACTGTAGTCAATCTTCCTATTGCCCGTTTAACCTAGTCTACGGTTATTCCAGTGCAGGGTGCAGTTTCCTTCAAAGATGCCACAGATAAGAAATACGATATTTTTTTTATTACGCTCTGCTTATGCAGTGTTGGGGACTCTAGTTAGACCAGCTGTATCCACGGCCTGGATTAATAAGGCTATACAGGTGTGGGGAGAGAATTTAGCCAAGGACTTAAAAGAAAATAGACTGTGAGCAGAGCTTACCCATCAAAATACATCAGAGAAGCTTCTGAGTTTATTGGCCAGGCATCGTTAGATGCTACATCTATAAACTTTAAACTCTTGTTCTCATCATTGTGTCTTGATGCTGCTTATGGTTTTCCTCTTGTGCACTTGGAATCTTTACCTTTCGAAGGGGTTACAATTTTTGGAGGGGGGGGTGAGGGATAAGGGCCTGTTTTTGCAAGTTAGCTGTTAAAAATCCAAACAGGATGCACGGTTGGATAATCAACCTTCCAAAATCTTCCTTAATTCCCGCTCAGCGAATGCGGTTTCTGGGTCTTAATTTCGACACCAGACTTCAATGAGTGTGTCTGCTAGAGGTTAAGATCTCTTCGGCTCTCAACAAGACCAGGGCTATTCTAGCAAGAAGGCAGGTAGGTGTCGGTTACATTATGAAACTTTTGTGAATCATGGTTTCAGTCTTCGAAGCTGTTCCATGTGATCAATTTTAAGGACTTTCCAGTGGGAGCTCCTGTGCATGTGGTCCAGGTCCCTCCTTCATCTAAACCGATAGTTTATCAGGTTGTCAGGTCCGCCTTACAATCTCTTAACCGGTAGCTAGTCCGGTCACACATCAAGGGTCGGTCCCTACAGTGTTGGGAGTGGACCCTGGTCACAACAGACGCAAGTCTTCCGGGTGGGGTGCCGTTATCAAAGGGCACAGGTTCAGGGACTTTGGGTTCTTCAGGAAGTCCTCCTGCCCATCAATGTGTTAGAACTTCAAGCAGCACACAAGTCTAGTTCAGTCCGGAAGTCTGTTGTTCAACAAGTACAAACACAAAATGGAAGTTGCTCAATCAATTTATAGGTAACTGCAAACAGGTGCATGAAAGGCAAGGGTTAATCTGCTTGCCACAGAAACAAAGAAAAGGAAATGCCCCAGCAATACTGCCATAAACCAGTAACAGACTATACCGTCTATCTGTAAAATAAAACTCAGATATGTCCGTTACACATTTGCGCAAATATATGATAAGCCGCCAGCCACCGTCAAGGCCTTTATTTCCTTTGTTGTTCAACAAGCCCATAAGGATCCAATCAGACAATGTGGCTACAGTGGCATACTTCAACCATCAGGGAGGAACTTGCAGTACCATTGCCATGAGAGAGATCTCTCACATCATGGCTTGGGCAAAGCGCCATGGTCCAATGATTTCAACGATCTTCATTCCAGGAGTGGAGAATTTGGAAGCTAAATATCTCAGTCATCACAGGCTACAGCTGAGAGAGGTGTCGCTTTAGAAGCAGATATTCGACCTCCTAGTCCAACAGGGTCGGCCGGATGATAGACCTAATGGTTTCTCGTTGGAACTTCAAGGCCTTTTTTTTCTGTATGAAATCCAGTGACTCCACCGCAGGATTTTCTGACGCCATGTAGTTTCCGTGGCGTTTTCAGCTGGTGCACCTGTTCCCTCCACTTCCCATGTTACCAAGAATTTGAAGAGAGAGAAAGTAGCTGCCATCCTCGTTGCCCCAGACTGGTCACTATGGCCATGGTACTAGGAACCCTTCTGGTTACCTCTTTGTCCCAATCTTTTATTTCAGGGACCTCTTCTTTGCCACAACTTAAGTCATCTGGCTTTGACAGCTTGGCTACTGAGACCCTGATTCTTAGGTTCAGGGGATTCTCTTCGGAGGTTACTAGGTCTATGATTAGGGCTAGAAACCTTTCCTCATCAGCAAATTACTACAGAGTGTGGCAGACTTTTATTCAGCGGTGTGAAGCACGGAAGGTTCACACTTCAGATTTAATCTCAAGCCTTTTTTCTTCTCTTCAGGTGGGGCTAGAAAAGGGTTTACGTTTAGCATCACTAAAGATGCAGGTTTCTGCACACTCTGTCCTTTTCCAGCGAACACTGGATGGGTTATGGGATTTACAGACTCTTTGCAGGGAGTCCTTACATGTCCAGCCCCCTTTTTTTCACCCCATTGAACCATGGGATCTAAATTTGGTGTTACAGGTGCTTACCAAGGAACCTTTTGAGCTATTAGAGTCCACAGATCTTAGATATTTCACCTGAAAGGTGTTGTTTTTGGTCTGAAATAGGGGCTTTGTGCTGTGCCCATTCCCTTTCTGATTTTCCATGCAGACCAGTTAGTTTTACGTAGCCGCCTTTTACACCAAAAGTGGTTTCTCGTTTTTACTTGAGCCAAGAGATCGTGTTTCCAGCGTTTTCCCTGCATTCCCAGTTCTTGGACACTTCCTTGCATTTGCTGGAAGTGGTCCGAGCGTTTTGTTATGTGGACTGTACAAGTTAAGTTCGCGAGAAGGCTGACCTGTTTGTTCTGTACGATGCACAGAAAGAGGTTGGCCAGCTTTAGAGGCTTCTCTATGAAGGTGGATTACGGCTACAATTAGACAGACATATGTTCAGTCAAACAAGCCTGTGCCAGCGGACCTAAAGGCTCACTCCACTAGAGCAGTTGGAGCTTTGTGGGACACACTTCATGGTGCCTCAGGCACACATTTACTAAGTTTTATAAATTACAGGGTTTCGCTGTATCTCGGGAAGCTTGTTTCGGACGCAAAGTCTTGCGTGCGGCTGTTGCAGAGCATTCCCTCCCATGGGGCAGCATTGGTATGTTCCCGTTGTCTGCCTCCAATGGATTGCAGAGAAAAGAGGATTTTTTTTACTCCCCGTAAAATCTGTTTCTCTGATTCCGTTGGGGGACACTGCGCTGCCACCTGTGCTCTGGTAAGTGTTTTGTTATTACTTAGAACAGTTTCAGGTTTTACTTTTATGCCCTCTTTTTGGGCATCTTATTGTTAAAAAAATTGGGTCTCCACCTTGAGGTGAGTGGCATACTAAGGGAGCAGTATCCATCAAACACTTTAAAGCTGAAAGTGCCCTGACTCCCAGGACAACCTGCTATGTCCCATTGTCTGTCAGTGTCCACTAATGGACTCCGAGAAACGGATTTACGGTGAGTAATAAAAAAATCCTATTTTATGTGGCACTCACAGAGTGACTTCTGCTGTAAATGATGTGAAAAATGACCCAAAGTTGTCAGACGAGAACAAGCAACTCATGGAAGAGAACAAGCAACTGAAGGAGGAGAGCAAGAAACTAAAGGAGGAGAGCAAGAAACTAAAGGATGATAAGGAAACCTTGTTACAGAAGTTGAGGTCTTTAGAACTGCGCACTCAAAAGATGCAACTTGATAATAAGGTAATATATTTTCTCTTGTGTTGTAATGTTTTGCCTATGCTGAATACTTTAAATTCATACCTAGAAAATGAGCTCTTTAAATATAATATGATTCTCCAAAAAATAAAATAAAATAAATACAAAGTTTTAGGAAACTGCTACCCATGGCCATGGGCTGCGGGTAGGTGCACTTTTCCTGACCACTAGGATTGTGGTCCGGGAATTGTGTAGTATGTAATGCTGTTTTCCGGTCTTCATTGCCACTTTATATACATATCTCAGGGCCACTGCTTTACCCATGGGGGAAAAATAAGGATGCTGCTGTGGCTGGAAGACTGGATTGCTTTGCCGATATTGCTCCCTCTCGGCATTATATACAAGAGAAGTGAAGTGCAAGTGGACGTGTTATGAAACGCTGTGTGCGTCGTATGATCACTGCAGCTCCGATTGTTGCCTGGTGCTGGGACACTTCTGTTTTTGGCCGCTGTCCTGGTTGCTTAGCAGCCAGGACGCTGGAGTGAATCTCCTGCTGTTATCCTGCTATTCGTGTCTGCTTCTGCCTTGCTTCCCGGTCTCTGCTTCAGTGTTACCATGGTATTTTGTCTGTGCTTATTACCACCTGGCATTAGCATTGTGTATCTGCTGTGTTGCTTCCCGGTCTCTGCTTCAGTGCATTGTGTATCTGCTGTGTGTGCTTATTACCATCTAGCATTAGCATTGTGTATCTGCTGTGCTTATTACCACCTGGCATTAGCATTGTGTATCTGCCGTGTGTGCTTATTACCACCTGGCATTAGCATTGTGTATCTGCTGTGCTTATTACCACCTGGCATTAGCATTGTGTATCTGCTGTGCTTATTACCATCTAGCATCAGCATTGTGTATCTGCTGTGCTTATTACCACCTGGCATTCATTAGCATTGTGTATCTGCTGTGCTTATTACCACCTGGCATTTGTATTGTGTATCTTTCAAATTGTAATCGATGGGCGCAAATAGATTTCCTATGTGTAGCTGCCATATAGAAGGATCTGTGTTTTTCCCTAAAAAAGAGAAAATAAATTCTCCCAGACACAACAATATAAGAAAGATAAAGCGCTAAAAAAGTATATATAAATATAATTGTAATAAATAAATAAGTGTTGGCGTTAATGAAGGGTACAGGCAAAACCTGAAATATTAATAACTTTTATGATACACCATAAAATCACTAAAATATTCACATGTGGATCCAAAGTCAATTATTGGAGCAATCTGGTCACGGTTATAAAATAAATCAATATTGTACACTGCATTTGGAATTCACCTTGGTTCTAATCCTCTATATAGAGGGATCACTGATTAGACAACTGCTGTGAGAGGTGAGAAGATCTTGTGGCTATATCCCTTGTAGAACATAAAGATACTTAGAATAGTTGAAAACGGAGTATGAGTGAATTGGAGGAGTTGGATGAGCTCTAGCATCATAGTGCAAATTGCTTGGTGTTAACAGATAGCCTGCTTACCCTGGTCCATGTAGCCAGATTTATAAAGGAGGTTTTAAAGGCAAATAAGCAATTGTCTGACAGTTTTGCTGTAGTTTTAAAGGGATTGCACATGCAAAGTAGAACAAAACAAAAATACAATCTCAGTTGATAAAAAAGGGAAATACAAATAATATAAATATCACTATCATTTAAGGGTTAGTGTCAGTCCAGGTGTCAAAGTGGTACAATGAGTATGTTCATAGATGACATCTTTGCAAGCATAAGGTTGGAAGGATACTGGTCAGTGTCCTATTTATTAACAGGTTTTTATATAGCGCTTTACAGATAATATTTCACATTGCCATAAGTCACTACCCAATTGGAGCTACATAGTAAGGTCCTTGACATATACACACACAGTAGGGTTAATTTATTCTGCAGCCAATTAACCTACCAGCATGTTTTCGGAGTGTGGGAGGAAACCCACACAGACACAGGAGAGCATACAAACTGCCTTGTCTGGGTATCGAACTCATGACCTCAGCGCTGCCCCACTTCTCTGCTCTTTATTTCTGAACTATACATTATTTAAACTAATGTGCTCCACATGTATAAACATTCTCTTGTGCACATTTTAAACATATATGTTATTGAGACACAAGTGCTACTCACTGAGCCACCATGTGGTCAGGACCTTCAAATAAGACGGTAGTCTATTGTTTGAGTCTCTGTTGGAATCAGCTAGCCGCTAGCGTAAAAGCGCTCATTAGAACTTATTGCGAATGCGCGCAGCAGATGTTACGCCACATAAGTCATAGTGTAAGGGGCAGTCACGTATCAGTAGCGTATCAACTTACGAAGTGCCGTGCCAGCCGTACGCCACCAGTATTTACGCTTCGAGGCATTTAAATTGTACATTATGGACGCGGTTTCAGCTGATCCCTGTCTGTACTGCTCCTTGCAATAGCCCCTGCTGTATATTTATGTACTATGCTGCTCTGACAGCTGTAAAGTATAACTTCATAGCTGTCAGAGCAGCTTTGTACATAGATATAAAGCAGCAGCAGCAACAGAGAGCGCTGCCCCCTCCCCTCTTCTGCTAGGATTATGGGTCCCAGCAGGGAGGTGTATGGTGCCGATAATGGGACATTTCCCTAGCAGGAATTTATCCCGTTTATCGTCTCCCCACCTGCTGGGACCGATAATAGCCCTAGTGTATGGCCAGCTTTAGTGACAGACTGCAGGTAAGAGTCTTAGGGTCAGGCTGTTCTTTGGATGATCAATTGCTTCTCCTTGGCGACGCGGAAGCAATCGATTTAAGAGCCAGTTCTGGGCTGACTGGTATAAAACAACCCTTTCGAAAGTGGGCCTTTCTAACCACAGACCCACACCCATTAACAGCATTCCCCAAATATATATAGGAGAAGAATTTTGGAACCAATTGGTATAGAGCAGCAGCAGCTCTGGACAACAGGGAGCCATTCAGCTTGCTGATTGGCTCCCTTAAAATATCGGGAGCTTTCTCTAAATCAAACATGTCAAAAGATCAAATAATCGCACCAGAGCGTTTCTGGTGCGTTTATTTGACGTTTCAAAAATTGATGTGTACCATACACTAGAGCGATTATTTGCCCGATCGGGCCGATAATCGTCTAGTGTATGGCCAGCTTAAGACTCCCCTCCCCGTAGCCTGACCTTAAGATTCCCTTCCCCACTGCCTGACCCTTAGACTCCCC
Organism: Limnodynastes dumerilii; assembly: GCA_011038615.1. Lineage (NCBI taxonomy): Eukaryota > Metazoa > Chordata > Amphibia > Anura > Limnodynastidae > Limnodynastes > Limnodynastes dumerilii. The sequence goes on from WWET01000423.1 coordinate 292,345, forward strand.
TATAATATTCACCTGTCCAGTCTGGCCTGCGACGGTGGTTTCCAAATTAAAGTATGTAAGTATGCCAAAAAAAAATAATAATTCGGGATGCTTACCTATTCATTAGTAAAACTTTCTAATCAGTATTTTCGAAATAGACACATCTGTATTTCAAAAGTGTAATTTTCGTCCTGGAGAATGTATCCCCTGCTAATGATGGGTATGTACAAAAGATGCCCTTGTTTTGAAGCAATAAATATATAACTGAATGCCTTTCCGTCTAAAGTAAGTATCCTTTAATCAAAACACCTGGAAATTCTAAAACTAGTGACTGGAGAATGAAGTACTTGTTAGGCTGAGATTGTTGAGTGAAAACATTCAGTATTTCAATATGCATTCTTCAGAATATGAATCCGTCCTTTCTTTAGATGCTCAGTGCTGCTGCTATTAATTTAATTTTTACGTTTTTTTCTCTTTATTGATCATTATCTTGCATTGGGTGTCTGTATAAAGATTGCAAGGAACGGTGAATGTGTAGGAAGGCTACAAAAAATAAATTGTTTAGCTGAACAATGTCTCATTTGAGCCACTTTATAGTTGTTTTTAAAATATAAAATGTTCCCTTTTAGAATGAGAAGGAGCTGCTTCAGCAAACTATTATGGAACTGGAAGAAAGTTTCAAGGTGGCAATCGGAAACAAACTAAAGACTTTAACAAACAAGATGGACACGCTGAAAAACGTTAGGTGAGATGCTACTTTGTTATTCATTTTGTAGCTGTAAACACTATGGACCGGATCCAGAGTTAGGTACGTCAGACCGCTTACACATGCGTGTTGTGTAAGTGGCCTGATTTGACGGGAGGGCCAATAGCCCTCCGGATGTTACGCTAGGGTTACGACAGTGACACTGGTGTAGCAAGTATCGTTCAGAACTTGGTTCCTCATGAACCCATTTTCTAGGAAATGGGCTGTGCTTCCCTTTCACCCTATAAAGTGGGCGGGGGAAGCATGATAATTGTACAGTGTGGGAGGGGCTCCCACACTTGTGCGGATCATCGGTCGTACGGATCGCTGTTCTGCACAATATACTTAAGGCAGACTTATGGCAGTGTAAGCTGCCATAAAGGCCACACGATAGAGGGGAATGACAGGGGGCGTTCACTCCCCTCTCTTTGTCGGACGGACAGACAGAACCCTGCATGTACAGAAAGCGTGCGGGGGTCTGCATCCGATCCTGTATTACTATTACCTCTTAAGTTTTACCTCACTCTTATCAAGTAGAAATAACATTAAATCAAGTGGAAATTTTCTCATGGGTAAAACCGTGTTGACTTGCTGGAGGAGTCATTTCATTCATTTAATCTGATATATTTTGCTTGCTGGGAGGATACTTTGCTCATTAGATGTCAACTTTTATTCAACTGTTTAGACTTTGGCTAGGAAACATTGCCTTTCAACTTTAATACTGTTTGCAGCAAATGATATTTTCCTCCTGCCTGCAATTCAGCAGTTTCACCTAGGTGTAATTTTACACCTGATTTCCTCTTATCCTGATCCGATCCTCTGTATCTGCACAGGGCAAGGGATTAACCTCAAGTAAATCCTTACACAGATATGGACTCTTCACATGTCACTTCTTTGTGACACATGATTATGGGTCCAACCTTTTATATAAAAGATCAAATTATTTGACGTAGTCTGGTCTGCACACCATTTCACATGTGCTACTGACCGTTTTTTACTTTACTTGCTGATTTGTGTTGTTTATTTTTCTACTGTATCCTTCAGACATGACAGTGAGAACATGACCGTAGCTGATGATCTTCTAGAGGCTGTTCGGGTCGTAAATGATGAACAGCTGTCTGCTCCAAGCTCTTTAAATATCCTAGAACAGACTTTAAAAGAGTATAAGTGTTCACAGGAACTGATCCAGAATTGCTCCGATTTGGTGAGGACGTTTTCCTTTTCTGTAACTAAAGCATATGTGGAGACATGTCTTACACTTGCAGACTTTAGTCTAGCAATGTTAGTTCAGCCCTGTGCCAGAGGTGATGGATATATTTACCTTGACTTGTTTACTTGTGTTTTGTACCCTAGTTAAAACATACATAAAAATGATTTACTACATTTCCTTGTGTTGTGCCAGATCAGGAATGGTGCAGACATTTTAGGTTATGAGAGGAATGATTTCTGGACAGGGTGGAAAAAAACCCAAAAACATGTTTGTAGATGAGAGCCGGCTACTAATGCTGCCGCTATGCTCTTTGGTCCAGATTTACTAAGCTGCGCGAAAGTAGAAGTGATGTTGCCCATAGCAACCAATAAGATTAAACAACATCTCCACTTTTCTTTTCCCACAGCTTAGTAAATGTGGCCCTTGGACTCCCTAATAGCTACACTCCAGATTTCCCCATGACGTTTCACCCTGCAAGCTTGCTCCTCCTGCATTTTATTATTTAGCTATAATTCTAAATATCTTCTATGTACAATCTTGTGGTGACATAAGTGCTAAATGATTGAAGATGTTCTGTGTACGTGGATTAATAATTTGAGTGCTGAATATTTTTATGCTCCTTTTGTAATAGTATTCTCAGCCACATCTCTCTTCTGTAAAGAGTGCGTTTTCTGATCGCAATAAGTGTCTTTTTGCCAGTGCTGTGCGGCATTTCCCGGATGGATCTAGCATTCCATCCTGGGAGCTTTTCCATACCAGGACACGGAAAGCGATTCCGTTGCGGAGGGGAGCGAATATGATAATAATACATTCTGTTCCTCAGCTTTTCACACCTAATACACAAAGGCCATAAATTGAGTGAATGCGCAAAAATCTAATTTCAACCTGCTTTTGGAAATGGAACATTGTTACTTTTCAACCCCACAGCCATTACATTATTGGACCATGCATTTGGGTCAATCGTTGACCCTTGAAGTACTTATAAAACAAACCCCATCACAAGGTGATAACAAACTAAAGTCTGAGGACCTGTTTTTTAATCTTATTTTTAACTTTCCTCTACCTCTTTACTCAGGTAAAGCTAGACATTCTCATAGACCAGCGAAACAAAATCCAAAACACCCTAAGTTCTGCAGTAGATGCCTTTATTGTCGAGGTTAATGATATGCCAGTTGATGCACGTTTTGCTAAATTACAGGTATGATCATTCTGCTTTATGGCAAACAAAATGTTCTGATCAGTGTCCGTTTATACTGAAAGATCTGCTCCAGTTACATTTCTCTTTATTAAATTGTGTTCCATGGTAAAATATACAGCTGAACTGTAAAGTATAGAATTGTAGTACAGACTGCTATGGTTTTTATTCAATTTACTAACCACTTACCCAAGATAATCAGAGGTTTGTTTTCATCTGCCTTCTTTACATGGTGACTTCATAGCTGTTGCTACAGTCTCTCAAAGCTGTGTATGGAGAATCTAGTGACTGTGGTGATTCGGAAGACGTATTCCAGGAATTCCATACATGGAAACAGGCAAAAATGGAGAAATTCAACACGGTCAGAAATAACACCACCGATTCTCTGCTCTCTATGTCAACATGGTTTACTGACATCAAAGAGGTATGTGGGGGTATCGGAGTGCCAATTCAATTTATTGGCTGCAAGCAAGATTTGGACATAGAACCGAATGTGCCATTTTTTTAATGTAAAAAAAAAAATACTATATATGCCATAAAGGGATAGAATAACTATGGCCAGTGCTTAGGATACAAGCTTTTTTTGAGGGTACAAATGACTTCCTGTTTTACTACCACTCACAGCCAGTACAGGCTAGGTGCGCTAGACCTGAGGATGGCTTGTGTGCTCCCCCTGCCATAGTTCCTCTGAGGATGGCTTGTGTGCTCCCCCTGCCATAGTTCCTCTGAGGATGGCCTGTGTGCTCCCCCCTGCCATAGTACCTCTGAGGATGGCCTGTGTGCTCCCCCCTACCATAGTACATAACCTGTTTTAGGTCTGGCAGGGCTGGTTGCTTTGAACATTTGAATAATATCTCCTGATCTTTTATTAACACATGGAGAGTTCCTGCCCCCTTTGTTAAGTTTGATTACTCCATTTTCAAGAAGATTTGTTTAAGGTGTTCAGTATATGAAATGTATACGATAACAAAGCCTGTAGCATGCAAAAAAGGCATAAAATATTGGAACGTGTGAACAGGTTTTCCCTGCTCTGTTTATACAATGCAAGCAAGTATGTGCAAATTATATCTTCTTTCTCAAGAGGAGATAGTGCTAGAAACAGTGGAGCATTCAGGAAACAAAGTTCTGAATAGGTAAAAGGCCTCTTCATATTTATAGCATTGCCATTACTGCTCTCTGGGGTAAAATAAATTAACAATTTTGAATACGTAAATGAAATGAGGAAGCAACTGTTACAGTACAGGGGGTAGGATAAGGAAGCAGTAACCCATCAAGCAAGAAGTGTTATTCTCGATTGTATAGTTGGGTAAACACTATACGATGCCCCTGGTTCCCTTAATCCTCTGTTGGGAACATTGAATGGTGACTACACGCTACCCAATAATTGTGTCTGTCTCCTTACCACGATACAGATCGACGCCACGGCAGTCATATTATTTGCCGGCTTTCAAAGGAAGCTGTCCATTGTATGCACTGCTTGATAGCTGTTTGGCCTGATTGTGTGTGACAAAAGTCTGCGCTTGAATCTCCAATCACTTAAACTAACTAAGAAAAAGCAAGCATATAATACAACATGAGAAAGATATACGGAAAATGTATTATTAATTAATAAAAATTATTAAAATGACCACTCGCTAAACAAGTGCACAGTTGGACAAGAATAAATGCTACAACATACTGATTGAATCAGACTTAGCAACAGATATTGGCAGTGATGGTGATAAGAAAAAAATTAAATAAATAAAAATAATGTCCTGATTGTGTGTGACAATGCTAGAATATTCCTCCGTACTGCTCATACTACTCACAGAATCCATCCAAGGAATGGTTACGGAAAGCCCTGTCAGCCTCTATTAATGAAAAACCATCCAATTTGCAAGAATGTCTTAGCTGAGGTATTTCTAATAAATGGGATAGCATAGTGCAGTAATAGATCCAACAATTGGTTTGTGTATAATAGTGCTGTATACATCAAATAACACCAAATGCAAAGTGTACAAAACTTTGAGTCCAGGAAAGCATAAGTATAGTGGTGGCGGTTCCATCAGGTCGTCACCACTATACAAGGTCCACATAAAAGTCTTGACTTATTTATTTTACATTCTTTTGGACAAAAATGTTGAACTTTTATTTTGTTGTAGCATATTAAATTCAAGTTCAGTGGTGGGCTTTTTATTGTGGACTTTGTATAGTGGTGATAACCAGGTTGAACCAGTGCCATTTTACCCTGGTGCCAAATAATGGCTTGCAAACCTAACTTCTGCTAACATGTGCTGAACCCTGCTTTGATAATGTGATCGTAGTATGCTTGCTTTGTTTCAAATGATCAATTTTGCATAGTGTATCTTTAGACCTATGGTATGGATAATCTAATTTTGGCACACACCCCGCTTTAGCTCTTCTTCTCCTCATCGCTACTGTACGCTCTCTACTCACTGAATGACCGTGACGTGACCTTGGGGTCACACTAGTGTCACTCGTTTGGGGGGAGGAAAAGAGATGCTGACAGAGGATTGCATAGACATTGCCTGGCATGGTCTGTATGCAATCCTTTGCCGGCACAGCTGTAATGCCATTGGATGGTGCCCCCTCCATATTTTAGCGTTTTGACGCCTATGTTATACAACATATATTGGGAAATGCTGCTGTTTTAAAATAAATACTGGCTTCAAAATATCTGGTAAATGACTTTACAGTTTGGAAGGTCCTTACCAGCTTGTAATACTGTAAGATGTGAGACTTTGTTACGTGTGCAGATATGCAAACCTATTGGTGGGTTGGGTGGAAGTGATTATTTATTTATTACCGTTTTAAGCCATCTGAATGAGTTTCAATGGAAAACTTTTTTTGTATCAATCACTGTTTTAACATCACTTTCCACAGACATTTGTTGTATTGTTGGATTATTATGATCTGGTTGAATAAAGTGTAGTAGACATTTATTTTGTTGGGACAGTTGTGTTGTAATCATGACAGGTATAATACATTAGAACATATTATATAATATTTGCATGTAATGTTTAGTACCATTTTTGCTACTTTGTACATATTTAGTGCCGGTTTGTTGACTTTCTTTTTGTTGCATCATTAAAGTTCTTTGATTTGACATCAAATCGTTCTGTGGACTGTTCAGAGATTGTGGAGAATATTGACAATATTTTGGAAAAAGTGGACTCTGATATATCCAAGGAGCTAGAAATCTCTCTCATGGTAAGTAGAGATTTTTAGTGACACAGTATTAAGTTATAAATAGGCACATGAGATACTCATCTCCAATTTTTATTTTCCACAGTTTAGTAAATCTAGTCTTCAATGTGACTTTACTACAAAATATAGAATACAAATTATATTGCACTCATTTAAATGTATAATACAATGACAAATTGTTTTGGAATTATTAAACTTTTTCTTACATAAACATCACAGATTTTAATACCCAGTAGCCTCAAAGACCACATAAGTCACTGTAACTGTTCATCCCTGACCCATCCATCAACCCCAAAGCATTCCCAGCAATCAGTTTGAAATTAAGGAAATGCACTCACAATCTGACTCTCGCTCACTCGGACTCTCGCTCACTCGGACTCTCGCTCTCTCGGACTCTCGCTCTCTCGGACTCTCGCTCTCTCGGACTCTCGCTCTCACTTTTCTTAAGCTAAGAAATGCAGTATTGCAATATAACTTGAAGACTTAGCAATAGAAAACAGTAAGCACTAAGGTGGTACTGCCTGCCCGAAGAGATGCTGCCAGTAATATGCACAAATAGGGCTTCTCTAAACCAGCACAAATAGCGCAAATAGCACATCAGCACTTCTAAAAGGAGTAGATTTATTGCATGCATATAGTGTGAGAGCTTTAAGTCAGTACATTATACAGGTACACAAATGTTGGTGCACACCAAAAATGACTTGAAGATTTGTCTACAATATAATAATTAATATCTGATACACAAACGTGTCATACGGTTTGTTTAATAGGCCAGTGATACATTTCTGTGAATAACTTAATGCAAGAAATTGTTACAATGGTTAACGGCTATATCTAACACATATATCTTCATGACAAAATACTCTTTCCTCATTAATTGCAATTGATTTATTACTTTTTGTTCTTTTTTATATTTACTACAGGCACCATGTGAAGCTGATCAGAAAATAATAATAAATGCTTACAATAGAGTTGTAAAGTGTATCCATGAACAGACACTGCTCATCTCTACTATTAAGTCAAAATATGCGTCTAGTGTGGATGTAAGTTTCTTTGATGTTTGATCTCTGTCTTCTGTTTCTTTGCAGTGTATTAGTTAGCAGTTAGTTTTTACCTTCTAATGCAAACACTACATCTTATTTATTACATATTATTCTAAATGTGCAACACAACAAATAATACAGGAGACATTATTGATCGTTCCTTATAAGATCATGTTACCAATATAAGTATTACTTTATTACCAGTGGAGGAAGATTCTCAAAAGTTGCCAAAACAAGAACTTTTCATCTTTACAAATACATTGATATTTCAATTGTGACAAATTGCTTTAATAATTGCGACTAAACCGTAAACACAGTGAAGGGTTCTGTTTTTATTCCAAAAGTCCCCTTGGTAACTTAAAACTATGATGGGACTGAGTTCTTGCAGTTATGTTTAAAGGTTTTACTAATCTGGCACAATTGCCCATATCCTGACATCCGATGCTTATGCAATTCGATCCCAAGTGACTGATGCATAGGCGAATGGTGGTGTGTGTTGGCACGCAAATCCTTTATATTGTGATACCAGGACATGCCCAAAGGGGATTGCAATCGTTTATTAATGATTCTCATTTGTTATCTATTGAATGTTGACCAAAACACAGTGCAAGACTTTACATGACAATACAGTTAATGGCCCCGATCCAATTGTGAGGTCAGCTTAGGTGCGTTTGTAATGGTGGGACGGGCTGGGTGCGATCCAAAAATGTGCACAACAGTTCTTTGGATTACAGCAGTCGAGTAGGGTAGTATACTCTATTAAACACTATAAAATATAATTAAAATTATGAATAGTGCAAACAGTTCAAATGAAAACAAATAAAAGTAATTTTTCTAAAAATCATGAAATTACAGCTTGAAATTGTGGCGTGAAATAAGTTTAGGTTGTGTGCCTCCTGGATTAATGTAACAGGTGCAAGTGTTTTGATGTACACAGCGCTTATTTCCATCTGGATCAGGTGCACTTGCTTTGGGCACACCCTTACTGTACATTGACTACTTGTCTCCTTCCCTCCTATGAAATGCTCTTCAGAACGCGGGTTACTGTGGCTCAGGTTGTGCATGGGTCTGAACGGAGCGTTATTGCGCGCTCTTCTGTTCTTTGCATGTGCATGCAGACATTTATTGCACCAGCTGGCGTACCCTTACCTCTGGATCAGGGCCAGTGTATTGGAGAAAAAATTACCCAATTAGAATTTCATTTACCAAGACTTTGTCTTGAACAAAAGGCAGTATCCTTTCATCAGTTTACTTAATACTTTGGTCATTTTGTATAGCAGACTCCATGGCCCAGATTTACTAAGCTGCGGGTTTGGAAAAGTGGAGATGTTGACTATAGCAACCATTCAGATTCTAGCTCTCAATTTCCTATTACATTCTAGAGAATGTCAGGTAAAATATGATTGGTTGCTATGGGCAACATCTCCACCACTTTTCCAAACTTGCAGCTTAGTAAATCTGACCCCATGACTCTTCCAGTTGGATGGATACTATTGCTTGGTCATACCTGTACATTGACCTTAATGCAAATACCAGGAAAATATAGTAGAACCCAGTTTTACTTTTTACAATGCTATATTGGCATCACATATATTTATATTCTTTCTGTTGGCTATTACTATCAAATTCAACGTTCTAGAAATATTAAGGATGCCTGCACACAGTCACTTAACTCTGTGATAAGATTCACACACGGTGGCAAGTTAATATTTATAGGGGAATGGCCAGGCTTGTTCCAGCTGACAGGAACCTCATAGTAACTTCAATAACCATGTATTACAACATCTACAAGACTCATGAAAACTGGCGTAGATAAGAAGAAAATAAAAATGGTTTCATCCTGTCTGTCAATGGCTTAGGATTATGTTGACTTAGTGTGGAAATTTTTTTAGGCCCATAACACATCTTGTGCATTGCTTAACTTCCGCAGCCTGCCTGAGTGTTGCTGATCATATGCATCCATTTATGGCCATAGTCTTCTACTTATGGCTACATCTAGCTAGTCTCAAATTGGTTTAACAAACATGACATACAGCTCAGTATGCTGCAGTGTTCTCCACTTACACCAGATCTTAGCCAGTAGAGAAAGTCTGTTTGGTGGATTACAGCATTTGCATTATAAATTGCAACTATATGATGTTATTGGGAATGTTTCTGGTGCTTCTTAATTTACATTTACACACACCTGCATTGCAGAACACATAAAATATTTAAATATTACTATTAAAGCCATTTACTCCTTACAGTGGACCTTTGAAGTGGTTGTTTTGCCATAATTGGAGAATGTAACATCTGGGTATATGTAATGGCAATCACAACTTGAATGTTTCTATATGCTGTCTAGAGACTAATACTAGCTGTACACTGAACTATTTGTTTTGCCATATCTCAGTTCCAAAAGAACATTGTTCAATGGATAAATAAAAATCCGAATGTGGATGATTTAATGGTGGTCAAAAAAACCATTAAGGGATTGAAAGCTCAGCTTAGGTGGAAACTACTTGAGACTAGCAGCATGGAAGAGGTATGAAACATAATAATAACTGTTATTAACCTGTTCGTGACCACTCCAATTTCCCTGTTTATACTGAAATAAAAAAATAACTGTAATAAATGTGTTGCTCAGAAGTCCTGTGTATGTGTGTATATATATAT
>WWET01000423.1:307736-322198 GCA_011038615.1 Limnodynastes dumerilii
CAGTGACTATGCTTATAGTGTTTTTTTTAAAAAAAAAAAAAAAAAAAAAATTTATAATATATGTTATGTTTTCATTTCCCGCCCTTTTAGGGGTATTCAATTGACATGGATACAGAAGAAAAAGTGATAGTAAGGGCTGCAATGTATCACAAAGCTTGGTCACAACAGAAAGAGGAATCTGGAATTATGCAACTTCTTTACTTGTTTTTTTGCAAGGTAACTTCTTTGTTTGTTGTGCAGTTTACATTCTGTTTTCTTGTTGTATTATTGTCTGATTGTCTACATGACCTATTTTATTGTCTACCCTGTTGAATACAAATCTATATTTGCTAGAGTATCAGGGAGCCCTAAGTTGGCCTACTCTATTACTGTGTCATTATGTTGGCAAATTTCAACAGTAATGGCGTGTTTCTGGCTTATTGGCACCAGGGCCAGTCAATGTTATGCCAGTGGCTTATTACTAAATAACCAAGATGGACACTCACAACACCTAAACACACACACTTATACCAGATTTTCTTTTTTTGTTTGTTTTATATATTAGAACACATAATTGTAGCTGTTTAATACAGTAAATAAAAAGTGGTTATGTGATTATGGTATAAATGTAAATATAAACACAAATGGTGAAAGTGTCACTCTGAAGCAATAATTTGAGGGGAGGGGGTTATTTTTTGCAATTTGGCAATAGAAATAATATATTTATATACTGGTTTAAATGTTCTATTTCAAAATATTTGTTTTACAAATTTACCTTTTTCCTTTTCACAGTCTGATCCTATGGTATACTTGATGGTACCTTTTTATCCTGGTGAAAGTTTGAGCTACATCCAAGCCAAAGTTCCACTGAATGCGTATGTGAGTATGATGCACATTTTCCTGCTAAAGCTTTTCTGAAAGCTTGATCAGTGCTGGACAATAAGACTTAGGAACATCCATCCAACTCTTTGAACAACATCGCACTTTTGGGGGCCTGCACACAGCAGAGATACTGGTTAAAGCAGTTTGGAATTGTATTACTTTAAAGTTTATTCATAACTAAAGCATTAAAAGTCCATAGAAATGATTGCATTCAAATTAATACCAAGTCCATTTTATGCAGCTCATAAAAATGCTCAAATTTTTGTATTTTTGTTTATACACTGAAAAATTATGATTTGCCGGTATTTTAAACGTTTTATTTACCTCTCAAAGTATTTGATATATACTTTCAACTATTTGAAAAGTAATACAATATGCTACGACGTTAACAGCTGCTGCTGTTTGACAGAGCTTAGGGATATGTTCGAGACATTACCACGCTTATGACTTCCATGAAAACATGGTGACAGCAGAGAACAGATTAGACATTACCCCTTAAAAGTTGGTTGAATGTTGGTTGTCTCTTATAAAATGTGTTTTTTCTGTTTTGCAGGAGACGGTGAAAGTGATGTGTGGTGTAGTACAAGGCCTGCATACCCTGCATTCTTCCAGTATAATTATCGGCTCTCTACATAAAAACAATGTGTTTGCTGTAAATCGAGAGAGGGGAATCATTGGAGATTTTGACTTCACAAGGGATGCAGTAAGTCAAATTTGAGTAGGGGTTGCGTTGACATTCTGTGACTTTTTTCATTTTACCAGCGATGTATTATAAGAATGTTTGATGAAACACAGTGGTGATAAGATGTCAAATCTCTCCTTTTCATTTTCTAATCTTCTATCATCCACATGATTGTCAGTTTAATTTATCAGTCTGTGAAATCCTGTAATGTACATACATTTTCTTAGTGGGTAAAGTCTGACTTCACTTTCAGAGACCATTTAAAACATTTCTTGCCCAGGAGATGTTCTTGAGTAACTACACTGACTGTTATTTCAGACTTGCAGAAAGTACTTTGACACTGCCAGTAATTGCCTAGGCTTGTTGGTGTAAACAATGAGATTCTGGTTGGCATCTCCAGTTTAGTAAGTCTAGACAACAAACTCATTATATTCATCTTTTAGATTCGGAGAGTAAAGTAAAGACAGGCAAAGGCTTCTTTGCACCACAGTTTTACTGTACAATCTGTATACTGTCATCTAGATTGTAAGTTCTCACAAGCCTGTCTCTTGCCCTCGTGACCTCTGTCTTTACTTGCCTCCAGTTTTCCCCCCATTTGAAATCAGTTACTCAAAAGAATTTCAGTTCTTCCTGGTTCTGTTTTCAAATTATATAGGATTTTACTCAGTTATCCAATCCCAAAGACTATGGTTGCTTGTGAAATGCTTGGTTCCAATAAATTTCTTTTGAAGGATAATTATTACTGCTCCAAAAGGTGGACAGTGTTTGCTGATATTTCAAAATCTTGCTCTTGGTAATAGGCTCTATCTAAAGACATTCCTAGGGATATCTTGAGTTTTCTCTCCCTCTGACCTGTACATCACTTCTTTGAGACTTGTACTTCAAATCGCTCAATGTGTTAATCCTGCTACATCAGTGATCTGTGTTTGTGTTTTCATTTTTCATACAGGAGATGTGACAGAACACCACTTGCTCTTGATGTGTTCCTTATATTGTTTGCATAGTATTTGTTTTTCTTTCCTGGACTATGTTTAGGAACAGCGAAGTTCAACTACCTCCATTTGTTTTCCAATGTCAACTGCTCCTGAATTGAAATTGGGACAGCCTCCTTCAACATCAACAGATGTGTATGCCTATGGAATCCTCCTTTTGTGGGTATGCTTATTATTGCTATCGTAGATTTACAATTGTAAGCTAATGTTTGAAAAGTGTGTGTGTGTGTGTGTGTGTGTGTGTGTGTGTGTGTGTATATGCAGACTTTCCACTCACTCATCCACAACACAAGCAGATCTTATGTTCCCTATCCTTTATCTACAGGTGACATAGACACACGCACACACACACACACACACACTTATATATATTTCTATGGCAGCAGATTTACCAATGGGTTCATCTAAGCTGTATAATATTGGAAATTTTCACCCTGTGCAACATGATATACCTAGGTGTTCCCCTAATATCACCCATGTATACCCAGCTGGACTTTCTCTAAATGCATCCATTAACCTATTGCCAATAGATATTAATTTAATGCATCACGTTCTAAGTGCTGATTGTCCTGTGTCTTTCAGTCTGGCTTGCTGAGCTAAGCATCAGTTGACTTGATTTTTTTTTGCCCCTCAGCTCTGTGTAGGGGACAAAGATATTGTGTTTAAACCAGATGGAACACCTGATCTGAAGAGAATTGACATGGTAAGTGTGTGCTTTGCGAATATATAAAATATTCCTTAAAAATGGTAACATTTTAAGTTTTATGAGAACAACTTCAAATAATGGAGACTAGACTTGAAAGGCCTGAGAATAGAATTTAAGGAAAGAAATTGAGTCTGCCAGAGCTTAAAAAGACTTTCATCAGGGCCATACTTGGAGATAACGGACTGTTGAAGGTGGTAGGAAGAGGGGATATAACAGCATGTTTAGAAGGGGAGAAAACACTGATGGTTAGGGATGAAGTTGCTGGCAAGTTTTGGGGAAAAAGTGGAAGTACATTTCTGCATGTAATACTGACAGCCATGACACTGAATACATTTATATGAGTATATGTAGTCCATATTCAGTGGTCATTCTTTAATCTCTATCATAGTTATTGTGACCTTACACATTATATGTGCTCTCTGCAGAACACATGTTCATGGCACATTTCATAAATAGCATCGTCTACGATGCTAGAAATCTGCCAAGACTTCATGACTAAAGAGCACATTGCTTTAATTCTATCATTTATACAATTGTTTAGCTTGGTTTTTATATCTAAATGTACATAACCTCTTACATCTGCTTTTACTACAGGATCCCAAAGCAAAGGAGCTGCTTTCATGCTTAGTCTGTTGTGGAGATCGCATGCAGACTGAGCTGATAAAAGCTCATGAATACTTTCAGATTGCCAAAGCTGACTGTACTATTTTGCAGGACGAGAGGGAGGAGACTGCTGAGAATGTGTGTGCAGACTTTGCTTGATTTTTCTCGTTCTCAGGCCCAAGTATTTTGTGCATTTAAACAGCTATTAGTTTATAATCTTAGCAGTTATTTGTGGAATGTTACGTTTATTCATCTTGTGTTTGTGTTCTGTTCAGTCATGCTGACAACTTTCATTTATCTGCGTGTCATAAAAGATTTGATGATCATTTTCTTGTTGCTTTACTTTTTTTGGTGGTGGTGGGGGGCTGTTGCAGTGATTAAGACATAATTTCCCATTAGATTTCTTATCAGTAACAACAATGTTATTTTTCACTATCCGGTCTATGATAGTCCTCAATGTAGCACCCAGCACTTGGTGCACATGATGCTCCTATTTATCAAACAGACAGTCCTGTCACACATAACCACTGGTTTCGGTATTTTGTACAAGGGGTGGTTACTAGATTATGTTCCCCTATAACTGATAATGCCAGCAAAATATTTTCCATATATTATAGTCTACCATTGTGCAGGCAGCCTGCGCTAATTGCCAGTGACACAAGATTGAGAACTACTGCAACGGAGGGGATCGCTTGCAGTTACTTACACTAATTTATTTGTAGTTATACTGTATCTTTTTCAGAATCTGTATAATTTAATACTATATTATGCGTTTAATACCAGAACCTTTTTTTTTTTTATTAGTTTTTACATCTGGTAATATATTATTATAGTGTTTTGCAGTGGGAATTCTAAGTCTGTGGTTAATACTATAGTAATACATCTCTTCATTACATGTATAACCGTTTTTACCAAGTCTGTCTAAATCATTTAACTTTAAAGTTATCTATCACTTAGGCTGGATCCAGAAGGAGCTTGAAATTAAGAGCGTAAAGTTGCCTGCACTGACTGCTTTGGGCTCCAGCTTGTAGTCTCTGAGTCTTGTATTAATATAAGAGATGAACACAATACACTAACCCACTAAGATTCTGGAGGCTGATGGATCTAGCATACCCAACAACTGGACAACTGCTGCCACTTTGGGCCTTTCAGAACTGATTTCTAAGGCTGGTGAAATTAAAAGTAAAACTAAGGATAAGATTAAGGGGGAACTACTTTCAAAATGACTATGGGCTGCATCCAGACTTATGTAAGTGCTTGAAATTCGTTACTCCTGGGCTACATCATGTTGGTTTCAGGGGAGTCATATTTCATCTGTTGCAAACAGTATTAGAGATGATAGGTGATGATGTTTCATATACCAAATCTAGATAACAGTGTGATAGTAAAGCTGGTCAGTATCTGTGTGCAGTAAGCAATTCAAAGATATATCCCTGCATGCAAAGAATACTATTAACTTAACCCCTGACATCAACATGGTTTTGTCCAGGTGTAACCTTCCTTTACAAGCTCCTTGTTAAGTCTGGATCCAGCTCTTTGTGCATTACTCATATTGTTTGTCACTATTGTCGCTACACCCCTTCAGTTATCCACCTCTCATTTATAATGTATACATAATATGATCATTACTACTTTTTGGAAGTCTCTTTTACCATCTGATTGTTTCCATCTATACTAATAGCTTTACAAATACTCATCATCTGTTATATGCTGTACATTTCAATTAATAACATTGCTCTATAGAGCAGGAGCTTGTTTCAACATTTTTTTTTCTATTTTAGTCTTGTGTTTTTTTGTGGTGGTTTCCGTACTATTATATGGCTAATATTATTGTTGTTACTATTATTTTAATGGTATAATAAACTACTATCCACTTTCTATTTAAAAAGCTCTCTAGTTTAGTTGTATTTTTTGCTTTCTATTGGAGAAGTGACTCTCAGTCAAGAGCAGCAGTTATAGTTAGAATCTGGATTTGTCATATGGTTTCCAATTTAACAGGAACATACAAGATTTTACCATATGTTTCCCAGATTCCAGGTACCCCCTAGAGGAGATTCTCCCATCTTTTTGTTTACATGAAATACATCTGCCGTAGGTGCTCTACACCTGTGACATTCCGGGGAGTCTGTTGTACCTATTTGGTATCTGCTACTAGGGGAAAGATAAGTTCGATTAAAGATGTTTAAATATAAATCCACATACATGCTAGCACTGATTAGCTTCCTTGAACTCGAGCGTGTCTTTATTAATTTATCCATAGTTAATTGTGGAAACAGAGTTAACCATTGGGACATCATCTGTTCGGATTGTAGCATGGTCTGTCTTCCTGAAGCATTGGAGGGGGGGGGGGCTTCTTTAATGCATTGTTCTTTTGATTACCTAGGTCTGTTTCAGACAATACACCCAGAATTTGGCTTGTATAGTGTGTTGCCTGGAAATATGCTATTAGAAAGTAGAGAATTTTTCTTCTGCTTCTACAAATGTAAGAGGGTGTCTACCAAGTATATAGGTAATCTGAAAGAGATTCGAGATGTCCTCTCTATACCATTTCATGAAGGAGTAGAAAGTTGCACAGTTTTGGAAGTCATGGTTTTCCAAAAAAGGCAGGAAAACAGATTTGTGAGGATTTAACCTGAATCTCTGGTCAAATGCTAACTTTTCTGTATGCTACCCATTAAAGGGTTATCCCTGATTAGGTCCGATATTTCCCCCTCATGTTGATGGAGGAAATAATTAACACTGGTGGCCCCTAAAAACTCAGCTTCCAAAGAGATATTTGTATATGGGTGTGGGGTTGCCAATGCGAACGGCCCTTTTACGAAATGGCCATTCTCTTCCAGTCAGTTACGCAGAGGCAAAGCAATCCAGGACTTGAACAGCGAAGATGGAGCTCTGAATGGTAAGTTTAAATGTTATCCCAATCCCTTCCCTAACCCTCCCTTTCCATGACCCTAACCATACCCTTCCATTACCCTAACCCTTCCCCACAGCTGACCCTAACCCTATTCTATTACGCTAACCCTAATCCCCCCTTCCCCAGAGTGTGTTACTACTTTGGTGGCTTGTGAAAAATGAATGGATAATTATGCCCATGGACATTCTTTACACTTTCTTAAAAAAATAAATAGAGAGGCTGCTTTTTCAAAATAGAAACAGCTGAAAATCAGTTTTCGACTGTCTCTAGTTCTAAAAGTAGCATTTTGAGGTGACGACTCCCACTGTTTGTGTACAATTCTGTATTATGTATCTAACATGTCAATGTTGTAGTTAACTATGTTGGGGAAAATTTGTGCCTCCGTTTGCTCTTGACAGTTTTCCCATATTAATGTACTTTTTTGCCCTTCCAGATAACCTCCATTTTTAAAAAGTTTATTTTCTGAATGTCTTCTTTTGTAGAGCTTGGAGTGTATGTAACAATTTTGGAAATTATACCATTTTGAGTAAAGTTGCCCTTCCCACACATGATAAAGTGAGATGCTCCCACACCCATTTGTTATTTTTTTGTGTTTTTCTATGTTGAGTTTATAGATTAATTCCAGTTTTTTTTGGTATCGATACCAAAAATACTATTGTTGATCTGGCATATTAGGAGCTCCAAAAGATCAGACTGTTTTAATATTTTTGAGCATCTTTGGACACACTGGGGAGATATCTGGTGAAACGGTCTTTTGATTGTGTGATTGGAAAGGTTATCTGCTGAAAAGCCCAGTGTGTCTACGCTTTTTATTTTTTAAAACCTCCGTGGAGTTGACAGTAGCTGGAACACTACTCATAGTGGGGGCTGGAACACTACTCATAGTGGGGGTTGGAATACTGGTATCAGGAACCAATGAGAGAAATCAGCAGAAAGCTGCATGCAGCCAGCCTGCAAGGAGAGCATCGCTACTACTGATTTCATTTAACCACCGTCCCTTTTAAACAATAATCTCAAACAATCTTTCATGACTTATTTTCTAGCTTTTGGAAAGACTCCTGCTACTAGGAGGATCGGGCGTTGCCGTAGTTACGTAGTTTCAGCCAATCTGGCTTCGTAGGTCTGGATCAGGCCCAAAGAGTTATAGTAAGTATAAGTAATATAGGCAGTCTTGGGGGTGCCAATCTGGAAGAGTGAAAGAATGAAAAACATGGACCACAACTGGGATTTCAGGACTACTTTTCATAAGGTGGAAGCAAATCTAGATACACACCTTCAAATATTAGAAAATGTGATCATCATTAATCAACTGTGAGGAATAGTCCTGTTAATTGGGACCTAGACTAACAAGAAGCATACTATGCTCCCAACCCTCCAGGGATTTATTAACCTGTATGACAAATACTCCTGGCTTGTATCTGATTAAATCCGGAAACATTTCACCAGAAATTCCACAGTCTGAATAGATTAGAAGACTTGTTTCTAGCTGGTTGGTAAATTCAGCATATGAAGAGCGTGCATTAGTAGCTGGAGGCATACAGTGAAGAATACGCCTGGAAGCCTGAAGACCCAGAGGAGGCAGCTTATTTGACAGTTGAGTACAGCACTGATGTGTCCCCTACATTTAGTTAGACAAGGTGGTTGCGGGATTTGCCAATAATAGCTCTTACGTTTTGAATGGGATAACTGTGACCTCAACAAGCAATACTGTTTCGGTCGCCTTTGTTTATATTTACACAACTGTGCTTATTAATGTGATTATTCTTATCATATTGTTCTGTATCTCATTTTAAAGCTCTCATTCATATACTTTGGTTCATTTTATAAACTGAAGGTGTTAATGTGAAGACTAGGTATGGTTAATGGTAAACACAAGATTGTAAATAAGTTTTCCTATTACTATGCAGGGTTTTGTTTTGGAGAATTATAGTATGCAGCCGTGATTTCATTTTACAACTTGATAGTCTGATGTTCGTTAAATATACATGCTGTATACATGTATAGTTTATTGCCATGCAAAAGTATATAAAATACAGCAATGTTGGCCAGGTTTTGGCACTGTGATCTACTCTGCTTTACAGTAATATCCATTAAATCTATCATTTTCTTTTTTTTTTTTTATAACTTTAAAACACAGTGCATTCTAATATACAACGGATTAATGCAAAAATAAGTATCAGAGTGAAAAACTCCATTATTCCTACCAACTACAGCAGTGGTCATATTGCCATTTTGTTTAATTAGCAAGACCACTCAAGAGTACATCTGAACCATTCACAGCCCGCAATAAGGGACCAACAGAGAAACATATGAAGACAGAAGAGCAGCTGCCAAGCCTAAATTGATTGTTTTGTTTCTGCCTTTAACCGTGTATCTTGGAGCATGGCTGCAGGGTGGGACTGATGCGCTATTTATGATTTTGCTTATTGTAACTTTCTATTCATAGCAGTCATAGACACAGCCAATGTCTGGCCCGCCATTGCTAATAACACATTTAGCTGCTGCTAAATGTCTCTGTCTGTGGCTGCTCTGACTGTAAGCTGCTGGAAGGGTGGCTCCTTGCAGGGGTGATGTCGACAGCGTGCCTCTGGGAGCCTGTCTCAAGGTGCAGCAACCTAAAGGGAGATGATAGCAGGAAAATGGTAAGTTAAGGGATGATATAGTGGGTTTATTGACTATATGGAGTCCAATACATAGAGGGTTTGGTTACCGCTGTTACAAAGTCATTGCCTTGGAAATACTCACTTTGTTATCATCAATATTGTTGAATTTTAATCGCTGGTACGTTGTCCATTTAAATATTTTATAAAAGAATTATTACACCATAAAGCCCCATGTGCTTAATATTAAAAGAGTTAAATAGTCCAATATAGGAGACACAGATCAGTTCTTTGTTTTAGATACACAGTCTATGCTTTCAGAATAGACTGATCCGCTTGGTGTTGCGTCTCCTGATGAAAGACCTGGTTCTTTGTCTCATTCACAACAATTCTAAAAGAATCACAGAAAGAAAGGGGGCACCTTGTAGTGTGTTTTTGTAGATTTATAAAAACAAGTGGCTGGCACATAATGGCTATGGTGATGGAGGGGGGAGGAAAACCAATGATTTTCATTCGTTTGGCCATCCATGTGGATAGTGATGCAAGGCACTTGGAAATCTTAGAAGAGAAGAGTTGAGGTCGGGAGGAGAGCTAAATTTGGGTGTCATCAGCGTAGAGGTGGTAATTGAAATAAAAGATGCTGATTATTTCACCACCCGGTGAGGAAGTGTAAAGGGAGAAGAGGAGCGGGCCAAGGTCAGAGGGGGACACCAACAGGGAGTGGAGGGGGGGAGGGGGTTAGAGGAGGTCAACGGTGCCAAAAGCAGCTGACAGATCAAGAAGGATGAGGATGGAGTAGTGGCTCTTGGATTTGGCAGATAAGAGATCATTGGTTACTTTGGTAAAACCAGTCTCAATGAAATGGAGGGACTGTAAACCAGATTGGAGGAGGCCCAGGAGTGAGTTGTCAGTGAGGTAGCTTATGAGACGTTGGTAGACAAAGCGCTCAAGGAGTTTGGAGGCGAAGGGGAAAGGGTTATAGCTGGAAGTGGATGAAGGGTCCTGATTAGGTTTTTTGAGCATTGGAGAGACAAGGGCATGCTTGAAAGAGGATGAGAGGGAAAGGTTTAAAAGTTGGGCTAGATGGAGCAGGCAGTGGGAGAGAGGTTTTTGAGAAGGTTTGAGGGAATGATTTCCACAGGGCAGGTTGAGGGTGGTGAGGATATTATTAGAGAGTTAATTTCCTCTCGTCATAGGATGGAAAGAAGAAAACTCATGATGTTTGCATAGAAGGGGGAGGGGGAGTGAAGGGTTGGGGAGGGATGAAGGAAGCAGAGTGGAGGAGATGTCATTTCTGATGGAGATAATTTTGAATGAGAAGTAGAAGGCAAAGTTGGAAGTGGAGATAGAGGGTGGGATGGAAGGCAGGGGCAGGGAGAGGAGTATGTTAAAGGTGGAAAAGAGGCGATGGGGGTTGGATGCTTGGGAGATGATCTCAATTACAGTAGTAATAAATTACAATCCAGAATACAAGATTGACCTGGTATGGGGTGGAATAATGGCCTGCTCGGGAGGACTGGGAGCGGGCATAGTAAAGAGAGGGAGGGAGTTGGGCACCCAGAAATAGAAAAGAGCTGAAATCACATGTAAGGATGGTATGCTCTGTAGTGCTCACCCATCACCGACAGCTGTTTCGGCTCTGCCATCCTCAGGTGTGTGAGCAACAAGCACTGACAACATAAGTGCACAACCATGCCATACTTACATGTGATTTGAGCCCTTTTGTATCTTTGGGTGCCCTGAATACATCATTTGAATTGATATGTCATTGGATGTGCTATCTGTGGATTATTTCAGCTATTTGATGTCTTACATTTTTTATATATGGACTATATGTTGCTCCAGCTGATTATGGGCCACATCCTGACCTACGCACGCCTTACGGCCATTGTTGTAGCACGCCCCCTGCACTCCCCGCTAAAGGTAGTAATTCTGGACATGTACGTGTCCAGTTTCCTACCTTAACTTTTACAACCACATATGCGGCCTTACAGCCACATACCTGGTCTTTACATGTCGATCTCCGCTTCATGGCGGAGATACGACTGTCGAAAAGGGGGGGACAGCCCCTTTTCTGTATCAGTCGGTGTACGTAATGTCCGTTACATACGCCGGCCATTACGACATCGTAAGAAGGTTGTGTGAGCTGTACGTAATTCCCCTGTCGGGCGGACTAGAGGATCGGACCATATGTGCACTTTATCGACTATATATTTACCTCCACTGCTATAACAATTCCCTAATTGCATTGAATAGATTTTTGGACTTTTTGTGCTACTTTTGGACATCTGCGATAAGCTCATCGCATTGCATACTCTATGGAATAGTTTTTTCTTGTATGCATGTCTTATTTCTCCTACTTTGTTGCGCTGTGCAATAATAAAAATTTATCAATTTTTTATATTAAAAGGAGTGCTGGCATTGTATAATATGCAATTTCTATTTACCGGTATTTATCCTTTTGGCCCTGCACCTGATACTTTGTATTATGATCTAGTGAGTGCTTGCCCAGACCATTTATTTGGTCACTATCTATATACATATATCTAAATCCATCCTGGTATAAAACAAGAAACATGCAGCACATCAGCTAGGCCAGCTAAAGTGTTGTAAGGAGAAATCTTGCGAACACTGTTTCTGAATGCCTATGGGGGATTGGTTGGGGGTTCTGTATCGTGAGGCATCCAGAGTACAGTAACATGCTATGTCTGATAGTTTTACTGGTTTGACCCCAAACTCTCTATTGGGCGAATTGTGCCTTTGTGCACAATGATGTGAACTGGCTTTGTAGCAGTTAAGGCATTGTTCATAATTTTATCTCCCCGTTCTCTTAGATTTATCCAGTAAAGCTGTTTTACTGATGACTACCACAGTTTAAAGTAATCCTGGGTTTGTCATTGTGGGAACAGTAAAACAGTTTTAATAAGAGAAGCATGAGACATTTGTAAATCCCTAATTGACAACAAAATGAAACATACAAATTCGTAGAAGAATCTTCTTTTTTTTCTCCTATTTTTTTTCTTTAGTTTAAATATATTTAAAATACAGCCCTATGGACTTAGTGGCTGCAGAGCGGAGATAAAATGCTTATAGGAACAGGCATTAACTAAAAAGGATCTGCCTGGGTTACATAATATATGTACAGTCATATACTTGCTATATTTATATTATGTAACTATAGACAAATCGGAATGATTTTTAATCTAAAGCACTTTTCTGTTCATTTGCATTGTTGTGTAACAGCTATGGAGCTTATGAAATACAGCCGTAATAGCACAGAAATGATGGCATAAAATAGAATATGCTATTATTTTAAGGAAGGATATAAGCTGCTTATGCCCTATTATAATTATCTCATTTATGTTCTTCCCAAAGAGAATATCAAAGTGGCAAGTGGTACATGTAGGGGAACACAGCAGAGCCCCACCTCCGTGGCACAATACTGTCAGTCACTGCATTAAGCAGCACCATGTCCTGTCTGTCCGCTGCTTTAGGGAAGTGGGTAATATTATCGCTTTCTGAGATATAGAATATTCCCAGACATTCCAGAAATATTCTATTAAAATGGAAATCCATAAGCCATGTCCTTTATCTTGTAAAATCTGATTTCTACAAAGGGTCTCGTGGTCCACCAGATGCCAGCTTCAACACTGTGTAGTTATGAGAGTGTTTTTGAGAATATAATTCTCTCTCTCCCTCTCTCCCTCCCTCTCCCTCTCCCTCTCCCTCTCCCCCTCTCCCTCTCCCTCTCCCCCTCCCCTGCTGGTATGTATTAATCACATTCGTATAGTAGTGCAATGCTTTATAATAATGGAAAGAATAGCAACAAACTAAGACTGATTGTTACCAAAGAAACAAGGCTTGTATTTTTGTGACTGTTACAATTTTAATCTATAAATTTGTGGCAGCAATGAACTCAGTGGCCCGGATTCAGAGTTTTAGCAGGTCCGCTAAAACGTCCTATGCAGAGATGCCTCTAGAAACGTGCACCCCTGAATTACCCATTCACAAAAACGGACAATAATTAGTTAACCTGCAGTCGGAACTGTTACCGGGTTACTGTGGTGCAGCCAAACTTTATTTGGCAGTATTTTTGTTTAAAAAATTTTTTTTTAAATTAAATTATAAAATTAATACATCCCCCCTTTCCTCGCCACCACTATAAATTAAATAAATGATATTGGCCCAACAGGACATGCTGATGCTTGTATTGCTACAAGCACCAGCATTCCCATTGATATCCGGACATGCTGGTGCTTGGAAAACCACACGTGCCAGCATGCCTTTACATCCAGGGCCCACTGCGCCATGTTATTGTCCCTAAAGCCGGCCGGCCCTAAAGTTTATTCATTTTATATAGGGGACAATCCCATGGCACAGTGGGCCCTGGATAATGGGCATGCTGGTGCTTGTAGCACTACAAGAATGGGATGGTGTAAACGTAAGGCTGTTGAGCAGGCAGCGGACAGCCCTGCACGGAATATTTAAATGAGAAAAACACCCCTTTTCTTATTTAAATATCGTGGAACTCTTAGTTTCACAGGCGCAGTGCCTTCAGATGTGTAGACTTGCGGCCATCTCTCTGTGCACGCCCCCGATGTGAGCATGTGCAGTGCTTTTTCTGAAAAAAAAAAGGAAGCGCAGCTCTGAATCCGGGCCATTGTATTCAATTAGTTATTAAATATATAGGCTACAAATATAAAGGACCATATAACAGAGGCCCGGTTCCACACCCCTGCACGTTTTCCGTATGGAGGTGTTTAATTCCGTAGGAGAGAGGGGGGGATTGACCTCCCCCTGTCACTCCCCTCTCGTTCATAAGAAGTGTGGCTTAAACTGCCCTCTGACTGCTGATCTGCATGTAAGTGGGACATGCATCCCCCTACTCACCTTTGTGGGTGGAGGGGAAGCACATCCCCTTTTTACTTAACTTCTGTAAGATGGAAATTATGTTAGTAAACCTAATGTAACATCTGGATGCGCCCTCCAACCCAAGGAGCCCCCTTACACACTTTGATGAAGACTTCTGACAAATGACATTCCCAATACAACCCTGTCAGGATCCTCAGATACAGAGTCACCGGATTCCCATGGCCCTTAGGTT
>WWET01000423.1:331555-352457 GCA_011038615.1 Limnodynastes dumerilii
TAGCCTTCAGCCGGCGTAAGGAAGGGGCCATATGCCCGCACAGGGGGAGTGCCAGGGGGAGTCAGCGATGTAACGCTGAGCGTTAGCACGCTCAGCACTACATCGTAGCTCTGGATCAGACCCAAGGTGATAAAGGCCCCACTCTCAATACTTTGACCCTTCGATAGTTATTTGTCCAAGAAAGGACTGACTTCCTATTGCTAGGCACTTTTAGTAGTATTTCTGGCATCTTACTCATGCTGTACAGAATTGTTTCTCAATCAATCCTTTCTTCCTTGTATTACAGTGAGACATTTACTCCATAACTCTAACATCTGGTTAATCACTTGTGAGGAAAGTGATCAGTGCCTCATTGCTTGATAAACATCATTGTTCTAAAAGCTATTGTTCATAGGAAGTCAATGCACAGCCACATAATAACACAGCCAATCACTGGTGTGACTGTAATGAGGGAGACAGGGGCAGCTGTCCTACGCAACAGATTTAGGAGGACTGTGCAATGTAGGAAATTAATTACAAAAATTCTAATTGTCTTGCTGACAAAGTATAAAATCATACTGTCTTCCTGAGTGGCAGATGAGAAAATGATTAATGGTGCCGTGTTGCATAGTAATAATCTAATACAACTCTTGTGTGATAATGGAACAGAGGATAAGAGCACCATTCCTGTACTCAGGGAGTATACACCAATGAACCAAAACAGGGCTGGGCAGAGTTATAAGGGGTCATATCAGAATTACAGCAATACTTGTGAGAGAGGCGTGAAGGAAGGAATTGAGGAGAAGATAATGGAAAAAAGAATGGAATTGCAGAAACATTGAGTAACATAAATGGCTGAGAACCACAGGGCTAGGGGAAATATTTACATAATATTTAGTTACACATTGATTGGTGACTGCATGGAGACGTATGCCTTCAAGATACAATGTAAAAAATGCTAATGTTAAATGCTTTCTCCTTCTGTGCAGACATCTTAATGGTAGCAATGGAAATATAATGAGCATCCTGGCAATCACCTCCAGCGCATACACTTCAGACAATGCGAATGTGCAGTCACAGTCTTCTTACTCCTCTAGAAAATCTTGCTTTACAGTAACCAAAGACTTAGCAGGGATTCGAGCACAGTGCCAGTTTACAGTTACTTATACTTATAGTATCCCAGAATCCTCCAACAACATAACTATAATTTATACCTGGCAAAATGATGAAACTTGTAGTTTAACAAAACATTTGGAGCTAGATTTACTAAACTGTGGAAAAAGGGGAGATGTTGCCTATAGCAACCAATGACATTCTAGCTCTCACTTTTCTAAACGGTTGCCGACTCTCCCGAAATATCCAGTTCTCCCAACATCCCAGTTGAGCAGGCAAATCTCCCACTAGTCCCAACCCCTGGCCCTAATTATAGTAATCCTTAGCTTTACTAGGGATTGGCTGGGCTTGATGACATCATCAAGCCCGCCAATCCCCTGAAACACTATGCATTACTGTAGTGATTGACAGGGATGGGGCTTAATGACACAATTTGCATACATTGGGTCATTAAGCCCCACCCCCATGCAGGCATCTATTTTTCCTCTTCGAGATCTCCAAGAAGGAAGAAATAGAAAGTAGACAACCCTGCTTTCCTATTACATACTAGAGAATGTCAGCTAATATCTGACTGGGTGCTATAGTCAATATCTCCACTTTTCCTCTTCTGCAGTTTAGTAAATCTAGCCACTTGTGTTCCACAGGTTGCTTATGCCCGGGCAGACATTGGGCCTGATCCAGAGCAACGCTCGCAAGCGAGCGTACGACGAGCGTATGCGAATTTTCGGCAAAAAATTCGCAATGCACATGCCCAGTATGACAGCTTCCGGTCGCCCGAGCGTCATGAGCGAATAGCGGGCGTATCGTTAGCGTATTTTTCGCTCGCTGGGCGTATTTTTTTTACGATGGTCGGCTGGGCGCCCGTTTTACTACAGGGAGGCGGGGATAGCCATTTAAATTGTACAGTATGGGCGTGCTAAGCGTATTTTCGCAGCGTATTTTCTGCGAATTTTCGTACGGCCGACGGTCGTACCCAGTGTAGGGTATAGCCGCCGTAAGCAGGGACTTTACTATGGGAGTGCTAGGGGCGTGTAGGTTGATACGACGAGCGTACGTTCGCATTCGCCCGTCGTGCGAATTTTCGTAGCGCTGGATCAGGCCCATTGTTACAAAATGGCATCTAATCATAACTTTTCATAACAGTGTCTAAGGGGATAAAGCACAAATAAAACAATAACTTGTAAGAATGTATAACTATCCCTTTAACTGTGGCGTTAGCTTTCAGACGGTTGAATACACTGCAATTAGCAAAAACTAAATGTTAAAGAGGTGTGTTTTGTTCATGCCTAGTAGCAAACAATTGATATCTGCGTGAAAGCAGATATTTGTTTGCATTTGTTGTTCCTCTACCCCCTTTTCTCACAAAATATATATACGTGTTCAGTGAAACGTAATTGCAGGATGAGTCTGTTCCAGCTGCAGCTGGTGTTTTTGTTTTGAACAAATGAAGAGCTTGCACAGGGTAAGTGATGATACCTGATATAAGTGCTCTGTCTGGTAACAGCCTCCTGCTCTGTAGGAATATCTCCCAGCATTACAGGACTTTGCAGTAGGGGCACTGGTCAGTGAATATTACAGTATGCTCTCACTTGAAGCAGTTTAGATACTGTTTAAATACAGTTTAGAGAGCTCATGTTAGAAATGAAATGCAATAATCATGCTACACTGCATTCATTTATATATTCTATACTGTGATTAAAGTGTCCACATTTATTTGTTTATTTCCACACAAAATGATAAATGGGGATGGTGCGGAAATCAGGATTGTACATAATGACTTAACTAAGCCCTTACTGTACAATTAACACCACCCCCTTCCTCATCAGGGATGCATTCTCCACAAAGAAAATGCTATTTTCGAAATACAGACGTCCGAAATCTCCTTTTCATCTGTCTCTATTTCAAAAATATTACTGATTAGAAAGTTTTACTAATGAATGGGTAAGGATGCCACATATATTTTCTTAGAGTAAGGCTATGGGGAGGGGAGTCTTAGCGTCAGGCTGTGGAGAAGGGAGTCTTAAGGTTAGGCTGCGTGTAGGGGAGTCTTAGGGTTAGGCTGCGGGTAGGGGAGACTTAGGATTTGGCTACAGGGAGGAGACGGTTAGAGTAATGGAAGGGGAGGGTTAGCGTAAGGATTAGGATAAGGATTGGGGTTAGATTACCATTTGCTGCTGCGTCTTTGACCTGGGGACGATCGATTGCTTCTCCTCTATGAGGCAAAAGCAATCAATTTAAGAACCGGTTTGAAACTTGCTGATATAAAATGACCCTTTCAAAAAAATGTTTGTTCTGACGTCAGACCCACACCCCCTCATCAACACATCCCGCCTCAATGATAGAAAGCATTCCAATCTGGAACGCTGTATTTATAGTATCGGTGATGGAATCGCATAGAGTGCACATGTGGTTGGTTTCCGTCCCTTGCGTGCTGAAAAAACTTGTTTTGCGAAGGTCTTGATCCGGGCCCTAGTTCTACTTACACTGCATAGTATGACCTCAATTGAAACATCTTAGGAAAGCAAACAGAAAAGAGCACTAATTGACACAGGTGTAAAGAAATATTAAGGTTATAGCAGGTGGTAAAAAAAAATACTGGTCCCCTCAGCAGCTCATGGGTGAGATAAAACCCATAAAACTGTACAAAAAGCAAAAGAGGGAATGCTTGAGGGGCATTCCAATACTCACTTTCATAAAATAAATAGAATGCACAACATATATAGTAAAAACCAAAATTGTTCTCTGTAATTCGTTAGTTAAAAAAAAATATGCAATGAAATATGATATATATGTATCAAGGCAACCACTATAATATATAGCTGCTGAAAGGTTTTAGCAGACTTCGGTAAATAATAAGGAACAGA
This sequence comes from Limnodynastes dumerilii, assembly GCA_011038615.1. Lineage (NCBI taxonomy): Eukaryota > Metazoa > Chordata > Amphibia > Anura > Limnodynastidae > Limnodynastes > Limnodynastes dumerilii. The sequence goes on from WWET01000423.1 coordinate 335,512, forward strand.
CACAATGCAGTAAGGAGGCAAAGTCCTAATATAGATATAGGGTAATATGGTTTTGTAGTCAGCAGGTGCAGGTTACCTTTATTTATTTTCCCTCATAACATTGACTCCTTTGGATCTCCTGTCAAAATGTTCCTTTTGCACTTGGACTGGCAAGTAGATGATAAATCTGAGAGATCAAGTTGCACTTTAGTGTGGGCAGCAGGGAATTGAGCAGATGATATGCAGTGGTTAAACAACCGTCGGCATGAGATTTACATTGACAATGCTTACTATGCCTTGTAACCGTGACTCCTTCCTAGGACCTTTTCCACAGTAGAATCCTTTTGTTGTGAATGTCAAAATCTAGAAGAAAAAGAAACATAGTAACCAACTTATTGGTGGTAGGGAGGACTGCAACTCCTTTCTGTTATTCTGTGTAATGACTGACAGCGATGCAGTAAGGGTCCCAAGAGTCTTGAGCAGACAGGTGCTTCTCACGAATAGCAATTAATGACAAAGGAGTTATTTATTTCTTATGGCTGTCTTGATAGTAATGAGAATAATTATAGTAAAAGGTATAAAGTCTTCAAATCCAAAGCAGCAATGGACAGAGAACAATAATAATAAAGAGATTTCCTCAACGCGTTTCTCCCCCGATGGTGGTTTCTTCAGGAGGTCTCAATTAAAACATTACCAAGTAAAGTGTTTTTTTCTTTTCAATACTTCATTGCATCACAATAGTTCCACTATCCATTAGCTCTTAGCAGAGGGGGCGATGATTACATATTTCCATCTGTATCAAAATTGGATGAGTCGATTTTCAAAAAAGTTGGGTGGTTCCGATTATAAGAAAATCTACACAAAGAATTTACACCCAGATTCAGAAATGCTGTAATAATGGATCAGATCCAGACTTACAAAAAGGGATCGGAAAATGCCCGCTTTTTGCTAGCAGTGCATGCACGAGTGCCGCATTCCCAGGATGGATTTGGATCTAAAGTCCTGGGCCCACTTCCACTATGTGCTAGGGGGAGTAATGCTGGTAGTACAGTATAGGCATAATAAGCACCCGCTGTACTATCCATACTTCTGCACCGTTAACATTTTAAGTTAGGACAGGGCTTAAGTTTTAAGGTCCTAAGATCATAAGTCCATACGAGCAAGGGGAGTAAGGCTAAATCAGCGGGGAGGGATGGGACATTGAAAAAAATATTGGTCACTAAACATTGGTTCTGGAACCGATGTTATTCCATGATAACCAATGTTTTAATTTTTTTTTTGTAATCTGTCTACTTAAACATATAATATATTTATAAACTTCTGAAATCATCTTTATTATAAAACATGCTTTTAAGATAAATCAAACTTGTTGTTAAAGAAAGGAAAAACGAAGACTGAGGTGCATCGGGAGCAAAAGGTTAATAAATTAAAATAGAAGAAACTTTACATACAGTGTAATATACATTGCAACTGTTTGTTTTGTCGGTTATTGCAATATAGGAGTACACTAATGATGAAGATTAAATATGGGCCTCACAACACAACACAGGGAAAAAAACAATGGACAGTGGGAGTAGACTATTAGAAGCATTATATGGAAATGTTGGGGCGGAGACTCCAGTCCACAAAATGCTGCACTTTAAACTTGGTGTCGAAGTTCTCTTACCCGCACTTTGCAGAAATAGTCATTTTGAAAGTAGTTTCCCCTTAATCCTATTCTTAGTTTTCCTTTAATTACTTATTTACTTTTCACCAGCTGTGAATACAAGATACGGAGAGAACAAGCTGGAGCCCAAAACAGTGAGTGCAGGAACAACGAAAAATCAGAAAGTATCGGGAAAACACCAGGTTTGAATGATAGTGATGGTGAGGAAACATTGTATCCTGACCATCAAAGAAGTTAAACATTGGCCACTGGAACCATCTAACCGATAGTTCCAATGAAACATCAAATGATTCCCATCCCTAGCTCCGAGTGCAGAGTTGTATAATCATGCAAATAAATTGTCCTTTAGCTACACAATATTTATTGTAAAATGCAGAATGATGGCAACTGGGATTGAAGTAAAGAAAATAAAATGCTTACAGCATCCTGCTCAATACTGAATGATTTAACTTCTGATTAAGAGGTAGCCCTGTAATGCAGTGACCTGCAGCGTAGCATCCGTGCCTAGCAATATAGGAGTTAAGAAAGTTTCAGATAAGTACAATACAAAACATATTACACATGTGGCCTAGTGCATTACAGAAATATATTGATAGACATTACTCATTCTGACAAGTGCTTGAGGAGACAAAGAGAAATGCCATTTATGCAAGCGATGTCTTCTCATAAAGAACATATTGCACACCTATACTTCCAGCTACAGGCTGAATGTTTCACATGATGGTGATAAACAAACCCTCATTATGTACATTTCAGAAGCACAGTTCTAGTGAACATCAATACTATGTAAGTAAATGTAAGACCTTCATAACAACACTCACATTCTTTTTCATTTGACACATTCTGCAGAAAAGTTATTGGTCTGTGTTCAGGCCCCCCCATGCTTTTTGTATTTGCAAGGATCTGCGATTACTCACGGAACAGGGGAGTGAAGTTCCATGTTCTTAAGCCAACCTTATCTTTACCGCATGGATCTGCGTCTCTACGATCCCAGGTCTGTGCGGATATGTTTTATACAGGTGTGGGTTCCCATAGCGAACAGCCCTATTTCGAAAGGGCCGTTTGCTCCCAACCAGTTCCGAACTGGCTGGGAAATCGATTGCTCATGCCTCGCAGAGGCATAGCAATCGATCCCTGGAGCACCGAATGAGGTGCTCTGAAAGGTAAGGCTTCCCTACTCCCTTACCCTAACCTAAGTCACCCCCTTGCAGCTTAACCCTAATTCCTTCCTTCCACAGCCTAACCCTAAGTCCCCTCACAGCCTAAACCTAAATCCCCAGAGAAGGCTACTCACCTCTCTGGTGGTCTGGTTCAGCGGTGGCGCTGTTTTCCGAAAATTAATGGGTGAGTATGCGAATTGCATACTCACCCATTAATAAAAAAAAAATTCTGCGGTGTTACACATTCGAAATAGGGACAGCCGAAAAGACACCTTCGGCTCTCCCTAATTTGCAATCTGTAATATCGCTATTACACGCTGCATAAGGCAGCAGCAGTGTAATTGTGTCTTTGTACTGTAGCAGGGAATTCTGGTGCTGGTTTCCCCTGCAGCATTCCTTCTGGCTAGGGATCCTAGCTGATTACCTTGCAGCTTGGATTCCCTAGCTGAGGTTTTGGCTGTGTGTGTATTCAGCAGCCAATGAGGATGTGGCTTTCCCCTTAAATGGCTGCCACCTGATAGCCTCTCTGCTGATCATAGCTTCTAGCATTCCTGTCCATGCTACTGTTTGAGTTCTGATCCTAGCTTCTGATGCTGAGTGCCCCTTGTTTCCCTGCCGTGTCTCTCCTGTGTGCCCTGGATGCCTGCCTTGCCTTGATTATTGTTCCTGGTGTGAGTGAGTGTAAGCCCCTGTCTCTGTAATTGTATTGTCAGTTTATATCCAGGCTTGTGCTGGTACATGTGCTGTTTCCACCTGCACCTATTGTATACTCCAGTCCTGAACTGGTTAACCACTGTGTTTCTCTATCTGCTTTTATTTATATCTCCAATCTCATTCTGTGCTTATTTTCTGTGCTTTGTGTTGCAATCTGCACTTCTCTGATTACCTCCACCTGTCAATTTTCCCAGTCTCTGTTTGTATTTCTGTTTCTCTGTGCACTTTGCTTTCGGTGCTTTCCTCCATATTTACACCATTCTGGTTGTGTCAGTCTGCCCGTATTCATACTCCTTGCTCACTCACCTGCACGCTATCTTGCCTAGTCTTGGCTGTCTCCTGTGTAATGGATATAGGAGCGCTGCACTGTCCTTCAATAAAGTGTAGGTAATGAGCATAAATAGGTAAAAACTAATTATGAATATATTAAATTAAATATATAATCAGCAAGTTCTCTTCTTCACAGTAGGTATATGAGATGTGCAGCTTCTCCCTATATGTGCTCCAAAGAAATAGGGAATAAGGACAACGTGTGAAATATAGAAATATTTATTCACAAATATCAGGACCACATGTCCTAAAAACAACCTGTCACACAAGTATAAGCTGTCACATCAAAAACAAGCACATCAAAAATAATAAAAAATGTAAATAAAGGACAGCAGTACCCGGGGAGGAGAGTTCTTTTGGGGTAGTATGCAAGGTTGTGTCTGACAGATGACGTCCCGGGAATGTCACGGCTCCAGCCCGCAGTCCTCTCCATCTAGTCCTGTCTCTCCGTGGTCTGCCTGTCAAATGCTGCTCCGCTGACGCGTTTCGGGCGTGAACCGCCCTTATTCAAATGCTGCTCCTTCTGATGCCCGAAACTCGTCAGTAGGAGCAGCGTTTGACAGGCAGACCACGGAGAGACAGGACTAGACGGAGAGGACTGCGGGCTGGAGCCGTGACATTCCCGGGACGTCATCTGTCAGACACCACATTGCATACTACCCCAATAGAACTCTCCTCCCCGGGTACTGCTGTCCTTTATTTCCATTTTTTTAATTATTTTTGATGTGATTGTTTTTGATGTGACAGCTTACACTTGTGTGACAGGTTGTTTTTAGGACATGTAGTCCTGATATTTGTGAATAAATATTTTTATATTTCACATGTTGGGCCTGATCCAGAGCTACGGCCGCCGTCGCTAGTACTGTAATGCGCATGCGCCGGGCAGATGTTGCCCGGCGTCACTATTGCTTGAAACACTCTGCACGAGGTAATTAGCATAACAGTGCAGTGATTGGCTCACCACCGACACTAAATAGCTATTTATACGCAAGAAGATCAGAAGGCTGCACCTTACTTTGAAAAAGGGCGGTTTGTGCCCGAAACGCGTCAGTGGGAGCAGCATTTGACAGGCAGACCACAGAGGGACGAGACTAGACGGAGAGGACTGCGGGATTGAGCCGTGACAATTCCGGGACGTCATCTGTCAGACACCACCTTGCATACTAATCCAGTAGAACTCTTCTCCCCGGGTACTGCTATCTTTAATTTCCATTTTTTATTGTTTTTGATGTGATTGATGTGACAGCTTACACTTGTGTGACAGGTTGTTTTTAGGACATGTGGTCCTGATATTTGTGAATAAATATTTCTATATTTCACACGTTGTCCTTATTCCCTATTTCTTTGGAGCACATATAGGGAGAAGCTGCACATCTCATATACCTACTGTGAAGAAGAGAACTTGCTGATTATATATTTAATTTAATATATTCATAATTAGTTTTTACCTATTAATGCTCATTACCTACACTTTATTGGAGGACAGTGCAGCGCTTATCCCCCTCCACACTCTCCTGTATCCATTGCTATAATCTTTTTAGGGTGGTAGACCCTTGGAGTGGGATTAGCAGCAGCACTGCCATTGTTCTTAGCGCTTGTTTTTATTCCTTATTTTTACTATATGGTCTCCTGTGTAAGTCTGGCCTTTTTCCACTCCTTTATATGAGTTTGGTTCTTGGGGCTACTACCTGCTGTTGAGGTGCAGCTCCAGTCCATCCCCACCATCAGGGGCTCTGATGAACACCACCCAATACTGTGCCCTGGTAACCGTACTCGTAACAATCGCAGCATGGACTTGCATTGTTTTTATACCATCCTGTTAGCATGGCAAGCCCTGCCTCCAGTACAGGGTTTTGCCATGCATAAGGCAAACGCAGCACTATTGGACAGATTTTCATGAGGACAGAACACCCATGTGCAGATGTTACAAGCGAGGGGACTTCTGTAAGTGGCTTGTGTAAGTCCCCTACAGCTACTATCTGGGAATCAGGGCCATTGTTATTATCACATTCACTGTTCCTTATTTCAATGGAGACCTTTTTCTTATCATAACAAAAGACAGAGGATGGCTTTTGACCACTATCTGGTTCCTGTAGAGAATACATGATGGCATAGGTTTGAAATAGCTATTTGTAGCACTGCTACATGATCTAGCTGAGCAATTGTGGACACAGACATTGCTGGCCTGTCTCTGCTACTAATAACGCTCTGCTGCGGCGGATCAGGCAATATCTGTCCGTGGCTTTGTCCACTGTCTATAAGCTGCTGGGAGCCCCTTTGCTATGACATCATCTTGTTACCGCCCTCTGTTCATTGTAATATTGTTAACCTCCCCCTACCTATTAAAAGATTGCTATCTCTTGAGGAGGACACACACATTTACACACTCACACAGCGCTTAAAGTGAGGGGGTACATAGGGGTTATGCCATACCATAACTTCTCCCACTGATTTAATTGGAAAGTTGTAAACCTCCATTCACTTCTATTATTTCTATATTTTTATACCGCCACCTCTAAATGTCCATACCACTACTTCTAAATTGCGACTTCGACCACTGTTTTCACACAAATACACACTTATGGATTAGGCATACCCGTAGCTAAACATTTTAGTTCCAGGGGCAAAAATATATAATGGCGCCCCCGACCTTGGATTAGTAATCGGTTTAACATAAAAAATTAACTAACTGGTGCCCCACTTCGACTTTACATGCAGGATGACCACACCTATCGCACACCCGTAGATATGGCCCTTCCACTAGGTACCAATTAGTCCGCAGGTTTTTATCCTGTGCTCCAAAGGAAAAATAGCCCCCCCCCCACTCCTTTCCCTAATTCTAACCCTAACCCTCCCCTCTCACTAACCCTCCTTTCCTGGCAGCCTGACCCTAACCCTCCCTTACTTGCAGTCTGACCCTAACCCACCATTTCCCGTAGCCTGACCCTAACCCTGACCCTAACCCTCCCTCCCCTGCAGCCTGACCCTGACCCTAACCCTGCCTTTCCTGCAGCCTGACCCTATCCCTCCCTCCCCTACAGCCTGACCCTAACCCTCCCTTCCCCGCACAGAGAGTTTACTCACCTGTCCCTTGGTCCGGCTATAGCAGTGGCGGAGGTGCGGCAGAGGGATATCATCCTTTCCGAAAGGTGAATGGGTGAAGTATGCCAAATTCCATTCTGAATTTTTTTTAGAAAATAGTAAGTAATCGAAAAATGGACATCCGAAGAGGAACTTTTCTAGGCGGAGAATGCAACTGATGCGTAACACCTATCAAAGCTGCACATGTAGATAGAAGAGAATCATCAACTTAGCCATGTGTCGTACGTATGAAATATAAGAGAAAAACAGAGCATTATTCTCTGTTTGGTTTAATTGTATATTATACAAAGGGTTTTTACGCAATAAATGAATAGTTAGCTTTGTAAAGCCATTTTGCTTGCATTTGCTATTGTCATTAGGGTCACAATCTTCATTAAAGCATCATGTAGAAATGTGGCAAAGATTGGCATGTCAGAAATGCGGCTTATAGAGGGCACTCACAGGAAAATCACTGACGTACAATAATCTGGATATAAAGCAATTATTGTCAGAACATGTAAGAGGGCACAGGCCATGAAGGACTGATATTCACTAAACTTAAAAAGCATTAAAAAAAATTAACCATATAAACCATAACTATCTAAAAAAAAAATCCCATAAATAAATGGAGGAAATGGAACTGGGTATGTAAATATGTTTATAATTCTGTTTATTCTCTCCCTGATAGTCTCCTTTTCTACTCAGTAATTGTTAATAAGCATACATTTTTGTAGTATATTATTATACAAATTGTAACTGTGTTTATACAAACATATATATAAATGAATGTAGATTTGTAAATATGGACTGGATCCAGGCTTGCCATTTATGAGAACACAACCGCAAATGGCGAGTGTGAGTATGTAGGTTCCAGCTTGGAACTAGGTCCTCAAGAAAACATACTGGAAAACTTTCAGATGGCTGGACATGAGGATTTGCCATGTGTACAGCGAGGGAGGGAGAGGTATTTAAATCATACAGTAAGGGCATGGCTAAGTTCCGCAGAAAATAGGGTTGGTGTGCAAATGTTAAGGTAGGCTCCTGTCGTTGGAAGTACATAACATGTATGGGATGTGGTCTCCCCACACATGCAAGGGATTTAGGATCACGCTGTAATCTGTTATAGAACCATCACTTTGGTCAGAGCTCTTGCCGCAGCAGTGTAATGCACTAGACTCAGCACCAGTCTAACCGCAAGCCTGGTGGGGATGGTCTTAGCTGCAGGAAAGTAGCAGGTCACTGCAATCTGGACAAGCGCACAGATGCTAAGAAGGTGGTCAAGATCCGATGAATGCAGGAGTAGTGCAGATGGGTAGAGTTGGAGTGGCTACCGAGACTAGTTGCTATAGTCAACAGCAGGACGTTGAAGAAAGTAGGAGACAGGGACTGGAACCTGATACTTAGGAGTGCAGGAAAAGAGAGCAGGTAACCTGGAACTGAGGACTGGAGGCACGTCCAGGAACCAGGGACACATGAGAGGACTCTGGGACACAATATTAACAGGCAAAGATACCTGTTGCTCTGACAGGAAAGCAATGTCAGTACCCTCACCTGTGGGATAATGCTTGCAGCAGAGAGTGAACACCAGAAGGTGCAGGGAACTAAAAGAAGGTCATTTGATCAGCAAAGGTAAACAAAACACATAAGATGCAGTGAAATGTTTCATGATCCTGACAGTTCTGGATCTGGCCTTGTGTGTCAATATCCATCTATATTGTGTTTATTTATATTTGGATGTCTTTATATGAGGAATAGTGGAGAAAGTGTAACTAAGTCATCAATATTTAATTATCAATAACTTAAAAAAATCTATTTTTTTTACACCTTGCATTCCATCTCCTTCACCTGATTTCTCAGATTGTCTTGTAAAGTATTTCTATGTTTAATCTTATTTATGGCTCAGAGATCCTTTCAGAGAAGTGTGTATCAGTGTCAGGCAGTATGAAAAATAACTGGATTATCTTTCCTCCTTGGTGCCCATAGGATAAAGCCCTCAAATCAGGAGGTATGACTAATAATTAGAAAAGCTTGTTATGTATATTTTATATGTAAATTTGGCAGAGCCAGTGTTTAATTGATTTAATTGAGTTGATTACATTATTACAAAAGTATGAAAGAAGAACCCTGGTATTTGTAAATAACTGTATAGCTTGAATTATAATAACGTTACAGAATATACTCATTTTATTAGTGGAAGTAATTACACATGATTTATGCCAGCAGGTTTACAATGAATCAGTTCTGCTGAGCAGCTGTGAATTGAGAAATGAATTGAAATGAGAACCAGTGAGGATTTAAAGCTCACCTGTGATATCCATGTCGGAAGTCTGAATGGATACAATCCTACCGTAATTTATTATAAAAGACAGCTACTCTTGATGACAAAATCTCATATTATTTAACTCACCGTGATATAGTGTATCCATCTGATAAATTGAATTGAGAGCAAGAAAATTAGATTTTACACTATGTAATGAAAAATGTCCAATGCAACATAATATGGGAATGAAAGAACAGTGGTAACAATTTTTAGGAAGTATTGCTTTTGGTAGAGCACATAACCCTAGGGGCAAAGAATAGGATTATCAGCATTACTTTGATAACTTGTAACTGTGATGACTGGTTGTATTTTTACATTACCTTAGTGTTCCCTCTGTTATAATCCACGTCCTAGGTCATTAATGTATAAAACTAAACCGGAACATTTAAATATTTTTACAGGATTAAATACTTACACTTATATACACTTTTAACCCAAATTAATTTTTACATGCCAGCAATCTGAGGCTATGGCAATGCTTGGTAAGTAAGAGCAATGTTGAACTAAGTCATGAGCTCCCAGTGGTATTAAGTAACCTTATAGCTTCTGTATAGAGGGACAAATTGTTTAACCCGAATTAAGGTGATATCCCTGAATAAAATGGTGCACAAGAGAACAAATATTTTATACAGAGCGTTCATATTTATTATATATTTCACAATCATTTTTTTTTTAAATCCACTATCATCCAACTTTAATGTTATTCTCAAGCAGTTAGTGGTTAGAAAATCGTTTAGACATCTTTTCATGTGGCTGGCCCCCTGTGGTGAGTTCTATGCGATTGTATAGCAAACAGGTTTTTACAGCCAGCGTGGAGACTGGAACAAGGAGAAAGAGGTGTGTGTGGCATAACAACTTAGCTGCAGTATTCATCTCGCCATGGTAAACCTGGGACTCTTTACAACACTCACCACTATTACAATTGTATTGTATCTTATTAAAGTTTACTTACATATTTAATGCTTGTGTTTCTCAAGTCATTCAGCCATTACTCAGAGTCATTGGGGCTGATCCAGCCCTACGCTGCCCGGCGTTAAGACTTAAAAGCCGATCTGCGCATGCGGCGGGCAGATGTTGCCTGGCCTAGCTACGGAAACGCCCGATCATGGATCGGGCATCCATAGCTTCAGCGTAGTAACGCTGGAAGGGGCGTCTCCCAGCGTTACTACGCTGAAGTTAGTGCAGGTAGGCGAGGGGAGGGAGGGTAATGAGGCTGGGAGGGCGGCGTTAGCGTGCTAATTACTAATTAATTATTACGGGTGTCATATGGATGTCACGTCCCTTCATTCGTAGTTACGCTGTTGATACGAGGCTGGTAAGTACGTTCAGAGTCACGTGGCGTAACATCTGCCGCCTGCATCCGCACTACATACAAAACAGCGTTTTTACGTCACCGGCTAGTGTAATTACTTAGTTCTGCCTCTACCCCATTATCTTTATGATTTGTGTTTATCTCTGGGGATTGTGGCATAATCCCCTACACAGCAGGTCTCAGTGCCAAACCGGGTATTTTTTGAAATACCTCTAATAGCCCACTGCTAACTTTAGATATGATAGGATACAAGAAGAGAAGACGGCAATATATAAGAGAAGACAGCAATATATAAGAGAAGACGGCAATATATAAGAGAAGACAGCAATATATTGCTTTGCATGTGCTGCACATCCGATGAGAGGTACAGGTATATATATTTACAGTCCAGTTTTGATTTTTTCCAGAGTGTGATTTGCTGGCACAATGGTCTTGTAGTTGCCGGCAGTCTGCAATCGCAAAGAGAGATCCGACGAATAGAAATGTTTAACCTAACACCACTCTTAACCCTTTCCCAACTCTGACCCTCCCTTTCCTGCAGCCTAACCCTAACCTTCCCCTTTATCAGCCTTAACTCTAATGCTCCACACCCTGCAGCCTAATCCTAAGCGTCCATTCCCTGCAGCCTAACCCTAACCCTCCTTAGCTCTCAGACTAAACCTAAACCTTTTCACACTATTTCGACCATGATACAGCCATCATTTATTGGGAATGAATCATCAGTGTCTATGAGGCATTAGTCATATCCAAATATCTGATGAAAATATAACTTTGTTCTTTTATATATAAGCTCCTAGAAACATCCTCGTGTTTTGCTAGGTAACAAAACAAAATAAAATAAAAAGCATTGTGCTGTTCCAGCTGCACTTATAGAAAAAGATGTTGTTACCTGATCTTATGTTGGATCTCATATTATGTATTCCAGTGACTGTTTGCGGAAAGGTAACCCCAATTAACAACATGACAGTTTTTGCTATATGCTATTATTTGAGAAAGGCCACTGAGCATTGTTAATAGAATACCTGCAATTTCTGGAAGAATAGGCAACACAAAAAAGCAAATAACAACAATCAGCGCACAGTGTTTGAATGGTTGCAGAATATGTAAATGTGGAGGAAAACAAAACAGTGACTGATTTATTATTTCTTGTAAGCAAGAATGTGTACATCATAATTACACAAGTGTGTACCAAAATGAGTAATTCTCTGCTGGGGATGACAGCTGCCTTATCCAGCCTCCTGCATGATATCAGTGAGCACCGAATTGGAGAAAAATATTTGCACATTACCCAGTTCCTCCAAATTAGTTTATTGCAGAAATATATAAATGTTTTTTAGGAGATACTTTCACCAGGGCCTTATTAAGAGTTTGAACGTGAGCTCATGGAACCATCAGCATGTTATGTGATATTTCCTATCCCAAGTCTAAATAACAGTGTAATAGTAAAGCTGGTCAGTATCTGTGTGCAGTAAGCAATTCAAAGATATATCCCTGCATGCAACGAATACAATTAACTTGACTTCCCCTGCAATCAACATGGTTTAGTCCAGGAGTAACTCATTTCAAGCACTTTCTTAAGTCTGGATCCAGTCCGTTGCCCTTAAAAATTGATGAGATTTTCTAGATTTTTTTTTTTTTAAATTAGACCCATGATCTGATAGGTTCCAATGGGTAAATTTCAAATCATCTAAGTATGTGAGTATGATATGAATTATGTCATTCATTTGCTGATGATGAAATAAAACAAAAAAATACACTTACTTAAGTAGTATCCGCTGGATCTGGACCATCCCGTTATTCCTGGTATATATAAAAACATGGGTGTAACCAGTGCTTTTTGTAAGAAAAAAGGTGCTGGAACTCATATCAACTCATGCGCGACCACACGACCAATCACAAGCCTAGCAGCGCCACAAGCCGAGCAGCGCCACAAGCCGAGCAGTGCCATCACAACCAATGCGGACGAAGTACGCATGCATTGGACTCGACACAGAAGAAGCTCGCATGCAACATTCTAATGATTTTGCCGACAAAACTTTAAAAACTTGGAAAATCGGTTGAAAAAGGTGCTGAATGTTACAGTTACCAAGGGAGTTTCTCACCGGAGGCGCAGAGTCTAAACCAGGGCCAGGTGTTAACTAGAGCCCCTGATAGGGGGGGTAGTCTGGGCGGCTGGCACCTGATAGGTTGCGGCCCTCGGCGATAGCTTCAAAGGAAGAGCTGCAGTGAAGATTCCTGAACAGAAACCGACTCACGCCTAGGAACCCTTGCACAACAAGAGAATTGCTGGAACCCTTGCTCATTAGGCAATAGACCAGAGCAAATATAAATAAAAAAAAAAATACTGAAAGTAATAGCGCTATCTGTATAACCCAATAATGTGAGGTACAAACTACAAATTATTGGGAAAGTTGTAGATCTTGAAACAACATGAAATTAAAGTGTGATAGGAAACAACCAACTTAACTGGTATTACAATTTGTATCACTATACCATAGAGTCCATTGCCAACGGGTGTATATGGCAGGCTTAGAGTTCGTGGTACCCGTGCAATTATGACCGATGACTGAGAGTGCAGTACTGTACTGTACTAAAAACACCGCGTCTCGGTAAGTATGGAGTCCCAGCTTCGGTTTCCCGCTGTGTCCAAGCCTCGTCCTCGTTTCCCTGTATCTGTGAATGCGTTCCACTCCAGACAGATGGAGTGGAACGCATTCACAGATGTACCTCACATTATTGGGTTATACAGATAGCGCTATTACTTTCAGTATTTTTTTTTTATTTATATTTGTATTTTTACGGAAATCTGGATCACAGTTCCATTGTACTGAGTAATAAGCAGCAATCTTAAAGGCACTATTCCTTACCTTCTCATTTTTTGTTAATAGACCAGAGCAGAATAGTACTAGGATGTATACATAAGCTTGAGCACACAAAATGTTAGTCAGGAACCCAAGCATACAGAGTAACAGGCTGTAACCCACACACAGTACACAGGGGATGGCAATACTAAGGTATAGGCAGAAATGCACTAGGTCCACAGGTGTGGAACAGATGATAGACAGAACCTCCCAGGGATACCTGAGTAACTGCAGGGTGGAAATAGCAAGATACAGCAGGCATATGAGGAGGCTAGGAGTGAGAGCTAAAGAGATGAAAATAGCACTCCACAGGCAGAGTACGAAGGGCTGACTCACACCACTACTACACACTGGAGATGGACACACCGGAGATGTAAACACCGGAGGAAACTCATGGAGAGAGACACAAGTAGAGATGGAACGCACCAAGTGTAATAATGGAGGAGGCCCGGAGACCGGACCTCGCACGCTGCCAGATGACAACACAGTGGCACAACAAACAGAGGAGACAGAGCAGATGGAAAAGCTCTGGGGCAGGTACAGAGATTGAGAGATAGAAAACTCACAGACACTCAGCAGAGGAGGAACGCTGTACCGAACAAACGATCACAGCCGCCAGCGCGAGTAGCAAGCTACCCGCGCCGCACACTGCGAAATACAGACAGGGCAGACACAGAGACGGAGGCAAGCAAGAGTAACACGAGGAGAACACAGAGAAGAAACACAACATGATCCAAGGCAAAAGCACGAGGAGAGAACACAATCAGAACGCAGGCAGGAACGCAGGAACACCAGACGCTATAGCCGACAACAAGGCTTCCTGGGCTCAGGCTTTTTCAAGTACCACCCACCAATCAGCTGCAGTACTCGGGCTGGTACTCAATTACCTAACAGCTGTGGAAAAAAAGACACAACCCAGAGAGGACTTCAGAGGCTGTTAGGATTTCTCCCGCATCGCGTAATACCGAAACTCCGTTCTGGTGCATTCTATGACAAAAAATGCACTGGGTATAACTACTGGTTAGCATTAGGTAAGTCTGATAGTTGCTTACTTGAATTTCTACATCAAATTCTTACGAGAAGGGAACTCTTTCTGCCAGAAGCAAATCCAGTGGGGGAGAGCTCGGATAAGGAAAATAGGGTAGCTACTTTAGCAAAGGGTTTAAATAAATGCACAGAGGAAGATATAATCTATTAAAATTTAAGTGGAGTGTAAACCACTATAATAGTGAACATGAAAACTAGTGATAACCTCAGAAAGTTTGAAGAAGAAATTCTTTCTTCTGTGTCATGTGACCTGATCTGTATAATGTTGATGGGAACAGACACAGAGACAGACACGTTAAGAAACTCACTAGGAGAGGTACCAATGTATCTCCGGTCTGATAGCAGCATACTAAAAAGGTCACATGCAATAACATGAAGATCCTGCCACTGCTAATTAAACCTAGGGTACCAGCCACTGCTCAACTACAAGAACTGATTGCAGGGGAGTCATATTTCATCTGTTACAAACAGTATTAGAGTTAAGAGGTGATGTTTCCTATCCCAAGTCTAAATAGCAGTGTGATAGTGAAGCTGAATAGTATCTGTGTGCAGTAAGCAATTCAAAGATCTATAACTGCATGCAAAGAATACAATTAACTTGACTCCCCCTGCAATCAGCATGGTTTAGCCCAGGAGTAACTAATTTCAAGCACTTACTTAAGTCTGGATCCAGCCCGTGGTTAGGGGCGTAGGAACCAAAATGTTCATTGGGGGAGGGCGCAAAAGGCCAAGGGCTACTGAAGCCCATTTTTCATGAGGTGCTCCAGGCAGCATGGCCAGACCCTGACACCCGCACACATTACATGCGCACGTGGGTCCGCAGTTACGCAGCCATAGAGGGAAGTGCACACCCCATGCACTCCTTGATGCCGGTAGGAAATCTGGACACTTACATGTCCTTAGCTTTTACGACTAGGTCTGCGGCCATACGGCCTATTTGTAACAGGGATTCTCCCGCCCCCTCATTTAAATGGCTATCCCGCCATACAGGCGGGGATATGGCCATCGGAAATGAAGAGTCAGCCCCTTCTGCATCCTTACTGATGTACGTAACTTAGGGGCTGATTCAGAGGCTGAAAATAAGAACTTAAAATTACACCTGGGCAAAACCATGTTGATTTCAGGGGGAGTCAAGTTAATTTTATTCTATGCATGCAGGAAGAATGCTTTGCTTTTACTTATTGCACACAGATACCTGATCAGCTTCACTTTTAAACTGCTAATTAGACTTGAGCTGGGAAACATAACCTTTTAACTATAATACTGTTGCAACAAATGAAATTTGACTCCCCTGAAATCATCATGATTAAGCCCAGGTGTAACTTTAAGTTCTTATTTTCAATCTCTGAATCAGGGCCTTAGTTACATATGTCAGTAGGTATGTAGTTGGAACATCTGGCGTGGACATGCGCAGATGTTCCTGTCGTACCTAGGTCAGGGTCTGGCACCATGACTCTACGATTCTTAAGGCAACCGTTATCTGCCAGACGATGTGGCAACAATGAGACTGCTGCTAACGTTTTAAATCGTCCACAGGCCACAATTATTTGCTCTCTCTGTTGCACTGTCGTTTAAATTCTGAGAACAGTCAATGGGAAGTTTCCCGGTCTCCTGTGTCTGCTTAATCTTACTGCAAATTGTGATAGCAAAATGACCAGGGATTCTAAGAAAGAAAGAAGTGTTTGCAAGAAGAAAATGTACACAGAACAAACATGAAGACAGCTTTATTTTTGGTAAACAGAAGTGACAACAGTAGACGAGTTCAAATAAAGCTATTATCGCTTCATCCTCACTTTCGCTTTATTCATCCTTATTCATCTTTGTGCAGAAGTTCATGTGGGGGCAAAACACAGTCTTTGCCCCCCCCCAACAAAAATTATGGGGGAGGGGCGACTGCGCCCTCTGCCCACCCTCCAACATAACCCATTCCATTACGTACAATATACTCTGCACCTGAGCTTCCAACTGTCACTCACCTGGTGAACTGATATTTAAAAAACTATTTGTCTCTCCAACAAAGGAGGTTACCATAGTAACTGACAGTTGGAAACTGAGGAGCAGACTATTTTGTACCTAATAGAATGGGTCATGTTGGAGGGTATGCACTGGCATAAACATGTAATGGAAAATAGACTGGCATAGCCACAACTTGAAGGGGAAATAAACCTTATGGGCCGTATTCAGAGAACCGCATTATCGGAGACTTCCGTGTGTGTATATTTAAGTATGTTTAAACTGCGCATGCATAGTAACTTTTTATACGCAGTCAACGTAGACTATACGCGCAGAAGTGCCAAGCGGACGGACTTGGGAATCGGACGTAGGAAATTCTGCACGGAACTCCCATGGAAATATACGCACGGAGGAATTTACATAGAAAAGCGCGAGGGGGGCATTTAAATGAAGGGAAGTGGGCGCGATTATATAGATACGTGCGGACGGAGGACACATACGCTCCTAAATGGCAGCAGAGAGC
>WWET01000423.1:365059-376025 GCA_011038615.1 Limnodynastes dumerilii
CACCCGCTTAAGAGAGTTTTATGCCTTAGTGCGTTCGCTAGAGTTTTAATCCTTAGTGCAGTCGCCGGGCCCCAGTTACAGTTTACTTACCCTCTCCTCCGCGGCGCGCTCTCTGCATTGTCAGGTGGTGCGTGCAGTGAATACAGACGCTGACTTGACCCCAAGGTCGCGTCGGCGTCTGTATTCACCGCACACACCCCCTGCTGTGATGCCTGCGACCAGGGGCGGCCCTAGGGTTTGCGGGGCCCTAGGCGAGGCCCCCCCCCCATCTCCCCTCCGCAAACAAAAAAAATGTAAGTTTTATTGAATTTTTTTTCTTTTTCTTTTTTGCAAACCTGGCGGCAATGGCCGCCAGGCTTGCACTTGTGCAGTCAAGGCGCCGTGCGGGGCCGCGGCAGCAAGTACAGTGCCGCCAGGTTCATCATCCTGGCGGCACTGTATTGGTTGCAGGCGGCCCCACGCGGGGCCTTCACTTCCCGGAGACAGGGTAAGCACATACACAGTGCCCGGACTGCTGCGGCCAGGCACTGTGTATGTGTTGCTATCCCGAAACAGAGCCCCCGAGCGGGGCCGCGGAGGCCAGTACAGGGCCGCCAGGATAATGGACCTGGTGGCCCCTTACTTGCTTCTTTTTTTGGGGGGGGTTTGGGGGTTGTGGTCCGCCTAGGGCCCCGCAAACCCTAGGGCCGCCTCTGTTTGCAGGTTTCTAAGAATTGGTGAATCCCTCAGAACTAGACAAGGAGTCTACACTATGCAGATTGTATAGAGCCATGAAAGGTGGAATTACGTACCTGTGGGTCATAACTGATGGCACTGTGTTTGCAGAAAGTGTCGTATTTGATAATGGCCCTCCTAATGGCTGCTTCGTGTGCTTCCCAGACTGTAGGTACTGGGGTGTCGCCAATAAGGTTATGGTTATCGCCCATCCCATCATTGCAAAAAACGAAATCATCCACAAATTATACTTTCCCCTTTATTTCCTTATTAAACATCAGACGCCCCACTTTAGCTTAATTGATATTGGGCTGCAAGGAGGATTCTGTATTGAGCCTCTTCCATATATGACAGGGATTGGCACATGAAACACAAATTCCACACCTTGATGGCTAAAGATATCCCACCATATGTTTTTACATTTATTTGCCCACTAAATAGCACTACACCATTTCCAACTGCTGTTTATTGAGAACAGTTCTGCACACTGGATTACCAAAGGCAGGTGGCTGACCACCGGTTTATGTCAGTGTGCGCTGCCGTAATTGGAGAGAGAAAATCAATGGAGATAAAGGGCCTAATCCAGACCTACGCTGTTACACTGAGCGTTCTAACGCTCAGCGTAACAGCAGCTCACTCCCCCGACACTCCACCTGCTTAGAACGTATTTACACTCCCTTACGCCGGCTACCCTAACTTCAGCCGGTGTAAGGGAGTGTAACTACGCTGGGACGGCATTGTTACTACGATAATGCTGCTCTCCCAGCCTCATTACCCTCCCTCCCCCGCCTCCCTACACTAACCCGAATGTAGTAACGCTGGGGGACGCCCCCTCCTGCATTACCACGGCGTTGCTACGGACGCCTGATCCATGATCGGGCGTTGCCGCAGCTACGCCGGGCAACATCTGCCCGGCACATACGCAGATTGGCTTTTAAGCCGATCTTAAGCTGCTGGCCGGGGTGGTAACGCTGGAGGGGCTGGTGGCACATTATGGGAGTACTGGAGGGGGGCTGGTGGCATATGATGTAAGTACTGTGGGACTGGTGGCATATGATGGCAGTACCGAGGGGAGGCTGGAGACACATGACTGGAGTACTGGGGGGGATGGAGACACATGATGGGCACAAGCAGTGTCAGCAAGAATGGGGGCAAAGTAGTATGAGCATGGGCACAGCAATGTTATTCTGGGTTATCAAATTATTTATAAAAGAGAAGGGCGCAAATTTATTTTTTGCAGGGGGCGCCAGACATGCTAGCACCGGCCCTGCCACTACTACTCCCTGGTAGCATCTACAGAGCAGCGGCACACAACTAAAATAGTGTACCAGGTGGTCGCGGTTCTGAAAGTGAAGCTGACGAATGACAGCGCTCAGTACTGAGCATTGTTCATAAACAGCTATAATGCACAAATCTGCACATGTGCAGGTCCAACAAAACTGTGCATGTGCCAGGTGCTGGATGGACCCACTTGTAGGGGTGGCCCTATATCAAAAAAATAGTTCATCTATAAACTTTTTTATTGCATTTATATATTGTAATTTACAGTTGCATTTTATATGCCATATTCATTTGAAACATATGATATATTAATAAAAACTATAAAAGTAATTTTTAAGGCTTGAAAAGGTGTCGATAAATCAGTCATTTGCTAATTTGTTTTTTGCTGATTGCACATTCTGGTGGGATACTATAATTTGCAGTTATAGCCTCTTATCCGTCCTCCGTCAGTATGTACAGATCTTTAGATAAACCATAATCTTTTACAAGGAACCACGATAAATAACACAGACATTTGCCTACATTTCTTCACATTCTTCTTCATTATTATACCTTTTATTCCGTCTGCAGTGACTTTCTGCACTCACCTCATTGCAGGGAAGTCTGTGATTCCACTGAAAAGACCTTTTTGTCTGCATAAAAAGGCAAAGTGCTGTATAATTCATATATAAGACACATGAGTCACCTGGTGCACAAATTGTAGATACTTCTTTACTTTTTTGAATGAGGTCTTTTGCATAATAAAAGACTCTCAGAGTGGTTTATCATGCAGGTGGTAGGTTGAACGCACAAGAATATGTTCTTATGCTAAGTAAATCATTTTATGTGACCAATTTGAAACTAGAATTTTGTTTATATATATTTGCAGCTATTTGTATTACAGAAATGTTATGACTGCCATGACTGAGTGTTTCCATGGTAAGGTTTGTGTGCTGGAGGGTGGTAGTTGTAGAGGAAATGTGCAGAAAAACTAATTTACAGAAAGAGTAGTTGACGGCCCGTATTCAGAGTACTGGACGTATAACATATACGTCCGGTGTTTAGCGATTTTTACGACTGCGCATGCGTAGTCATTTTTTTTACATAATCTATCTGAAAGACCGCATTTACGTAATCTATGTAAGAAAAAGATATGTAGATTACATTAAAAAAATTACTACGCATGCGCAGTAGTTAAAATTGCTAAACACCGGATGTATATGTTATACGTCCGGTACTCTGAATACGGGCCAATAAGAGGAATAGCTTCTGATTTGAGGTGGTAGAGATTAATGTGGGGGACACACTGACAGTTTTAGCTCACAATCCAACATCTTGTCAATCAGCAGTAACAAATTAATGTCCTGACCTACTTAAAGCTCCCAATCCCCAAACACACACCAAACACTCCCCATGCACACTGCTCTCTAGTTTCCTGTGGATTGTTCAAACTGTTCAAATAAAGCTTTGCTGCAATGATATGCTCATCCACAAGCTGGCGCTATGCAGAAATATGAACGGAGGTCATTGCAGTGAAACTAAAGTTAAAGGGCATCAGAAAAATGAGGAGCTCCCAAAAATCAAATCACACAATACGATGCTGTTACTGAGGATTCTGCAGCATCAAGGGACAGTACACAGTGGCAAGACATCAGAGCGATCACAAGTAACATGTGAGCTCCATAATAATCATCATATAACCCTCAGAGTTTACCCATTTTAACAAAACAGAACAATTTAAACATGCTTGGGATAAATAGAGCTGTAGCTAGAAATTTTAGTGCAAGGGGCAAAAAGGAAAAATGGCGCACCTAATCTTGAATTATTAACCAGTTTAACCTTTAAAATTAAATTAATGAATCCGCACTTTGACTTTTGGCCCTAGGTGACCGCCCCTATCGTACACCCTTAGTTATGGCCCAGGGGATAAATATAAGGATATTCTAAATCTTACAGTAAATCTAGAGTCGAACAGGGTCTAAGATAGGATAGGATGGGTCAAGTGGCTGTTATTTGCTGTCACATTGTATGTTTTTATGATGCCAAAAATGGCTAATAATGTATCAATATTTACTTCTGTTTCTTCTTGCAGGTAGACCAGTGGCAGAGACGGTCCTATGCATAGTCTGCATAGGGGGCCACCTGTGCCCAGCAGGTCAGGAAGCCCTGTGGACCAGGCTGGACTTTGCAATTATTGGTTGTTCTGGAACTGTGCATCATTAAGGGCACATATGTCCATGAGGAAGGTTGGATCTGCAACTGTGGAACCTGCCGCACATCATACTGTATTGTAGCTGGATGCTAATGTAAGCTTTAGAGCTAATAAAAGCTAAGCTTAGCATCCAGTTATAGCAGAGCTATGTGTATGGAGCTGATGATGATGTCTAATTAAATTGATGACATCAGACACCAGAAGACACTTCAGCCCAAGACACAAGACTGAGGAATGGATGTGACAGGTCTCTTGTATTTTTTTGCTGTAAAAATGGAATATGCCAGTGGATAAAATTGGTTGAATGGATGGGTATTTTCTAGATGTTAACTGGGTACGGATTAGGGCTGTCTACTTAGTCTGAAACATGTTAAAGGGAGGGTTAATATAATAATAATAGTGGGAGGGTGGTTAATTTGTTATGAGTAGTGAGTGTTTGATTAATGGGTTAATTTAGTATTAATGAAGGTGGGTTAATTACTTGGAGGATGGTAATTTATTGATACCTGGGTGGAATATGATATATTTCAGGGGATTAGGGGAGCTGTAGCCGTAGCAATGACTGTGCAATACAGTGCAATACATGAATCTCTCTCTTTCTCTCACTCTCTATATATACACAGTACAGCCTCTAGGGCGTTTGAACTGGGGCCTATGCCGCCAGCTGCAGTTTCAGAGCCACTGCTACCTGCTGAAGTATGTCAGTACTGTGCTGCGGCTCTCTATATGAAGCTGGCAGGAGTAGCAGTGGCGGTTGGCTAGAACTGCTCTCCGTAACTCACAGATAGTGGCTTCAGTCAACCCCGAACGCTACTACTCCCTGCCTTATCTTATACAGAGAACTGCTACTGATATACTTTAGCAGGTGACTGTAGTTATGTAAGGTTGTTGCCTGTCATGTGTCTTACAAACTATTTATGAATAATTAATCAGCCACAGCAGCTGATTAATTGTTTATAAACATCTAATTTGCTGCAGTTGTAGCATACACATTTTGACACCGTTCTGTACATGGGCAGAGCAGCACCCAACATACACTGAATTGGGGAAAGAGGCCTTGCTCTATATACAGTTATACAGTATATATATTTCCACATCTAGGACCTGATTCACACTTAAGAATCTTCTTAAAATAAGAACTTAAAGTCACTCCTGGGCAAAACCATGTTGATTGAAGGGGGAATCTTACAAACTATTTATGAATAATTAATCAGCCACAGCAGCTGATTAATTGTTTATAAACATCTAATTTGCTGCGGTTGTAGCATACACATTTTCAACACCATTCTGTACATGGGCAGAGCAGCCCATACACTGAATTCGGGAAAGAGGCCTTGCTTTATATACAGTTATACAGTATATATATTTCTACATCTAGTTTCTACCTATTTCTCCTATTTTATTATGTACTGATTGCAATAATATTTACCTAATAAACTTAATTGTTTCAGGGTGACCCCTTCTGATTTTTCTCCTAGAATACTAGAAAACCTCCATTCAATCTGTCCTGCTCCTGCGCTTGTTCTGGTTCCTGATTATCCGTCCTCCATTCTGTCCCTCTGTCGTCCGTTGTGTCCTGCGTCTCTGATGTGTCCTCCCCCTTCCTTTCCATCCTGTGTCTGGCTTCTTCATTGTGTCCTTCATCATTACCCTCCATTCTCCAGTGTGTCTTGTTGCTCTGACCTTGCTGACTGCCACTTTTACTGTCTGCTGTCTTGCGGTTAGATATAGGTTCTTGTTAGCAGTTAGAGTTTGGTTATGTTTTAGGATTGGGATTAGTTTTAGGGTTGGGGTTAGAAATTGAGGTTTATGTTACTGTAATGCGAAACACAGTATATGTTAACATTGACACTCTCACATAGAGTAAGTTCGACACGTTAAACTGTCCATTTATCGCTGGATAAATGTTAACCTTAAATCAGTTCCATTACATCCCATTCAAGTATCCAGTGCAACGTAACCCTGTGATCCCATTGATTCTTCTTAGAGAAACAAAAATCTGCATATAGAATCATATAATTACTCTCCATAGTCTATAAATCCTTTTCAAACTTTAAAAAACCACCTCTCTCCACTGATAGATCACACTGTAGATCAACTATATGCATCAAAGCTTTGACAATTTCTGTGGAGGTAACTGGCTATTAAAGGGCATATATCTACATCCCTAAATATTTCATGAAGCTGAAAATGTGTGCTGCTGACCCTGTGTAACGTAGAAGGTATCATTATTACTTCAGTTTTAAATTGACCATATTATTGGTAATGCATTTTAGTCCTATTTTCTCTGGTTATTTGACAAATGTTATACAGATAGCTACATATACAATCATTGAAATGGAGCGGTGTACATGATAATAAGGTATGCCTAATTGCCTTTTAAAATCTGTAGCTTCTTATACTTCTGTATCATTATTTTAATGCATTTATTAAAAGTGAGAGATGTGTTCCTCTCTGTATGAATTCCGACAAGCTTTATTACAGGTTATATATGGTTGGTAAGTGATGTGATTTCCTTTCTGTCTCTATATCTTTGCAATTGTATGTATGTAAATAAACTTCATCACTGTGCTATAAATATTAAAATATTAACATCACTCCTAACATTGGGCCTGATCCAGAACAACACATCGGAGCGAATTTACCCGTGGCGGAGGCGTAAAATCGCCTATTTCTAAGTACTGCGCATCATAGAAAATACGCTCATTAGCGTAGCGTAATTGTGAACGTATGGGCCATTCACATATTTGTCATGTAAATACTTACGTGTGGGCGTGCCAATTTTACGTGAGTCAACAATACGTTCGATTTACGTGAAGTAGGTGGATGTTTGTATGTAAAGTGTACAGTATAGTATTGGGTGGATGTTTGTATGTAAAGTGTACAGTATGGGCGTGCTAAGCGGCGTACGTTCACGTAGTCTATACTTACGTTAGCGGACGTACGCTGTTACGCGAAAAAAAGTTAAGGTAGGGTTTGGGAAGCGGAACTCGGTGAAATACGTACATTCAAGGGGCGTGCCTAGGGGAGTGTATAGAACATATGCGTGCGAAAATACGTTACGGGTGGAAACGTATTGCACACGTAGTTCTGGATCTACCCCATTATCTCAAGACATCACATCTGGATACCTAGGGAAGCACTTGATATAATGGGTCGGATTCAAAGTTAGTACCACAAGGGAACTTTCACAAGTTTGCATAAGTCCCCTTGCATGTAACATCTGCGCCAGATGTTACGCAACAGATCTCCATGCAGACGGAATTCTGTTCCACCCCCATTATAGGCGGGGTTTGCCATGCAGATATGGCAAACGAGGTGGCGAGAAGCAGATCCGCACTTGTCTGCATTCATATGGATCCAGATCAGGGCTCGAAGTGAGGGGGTATACGGGGTATGCCATACCGTCACTGCTCCCACTGTTGTAATTGAATTTACTTATATTATGTCAAATTTTTCATACCGCCACTTCTAAATGTCCACTTCGATCCCTGATGCAGATTCGTGCAGTTAAGTTAAGATTATGGCCAAATGACAGAGGGTAGTGAGATGGGAGTTCGCTCCCCTCTTCCATGCATATTTCCAGACCCCTGAAAGAATGGAAAGCATGCTCCGGTCCAATAGGTGTAATTTAATATTTATTGCATGAGCGGGTCCACTTAACATCTATTGCAATATATGAAACTAACATTCCCTATATAATTCATAATTCTGCTTTCTCTTGTTCCTGACATTTATTATAAACGTCCCATGCGTGATGGGTGTGACCTCCCCGCGACACTCCCCACTTAACACTTAACTTAAACTAAAAGAAAGACACAGACAACTCCTTTGGGAACTAAATTTAGATTTATTAACTTTAAAAAAGTAACTTGACTGGTTATGATACTAGATACTGATACTACTGATACTAGAATTAAATTATTGATGGGGGCCAAGAAAGCAGGTAGCTTAGTAATGTGTCAACAATTTCACAAATCATGTTTAAACAATAATAAATTAACATTGAAACTGAAAATATTGCTATGTCGTAAAGCAATGCTTCAACTCAAATCAAATCTTAAATCACATCGGACCCCTTCTGGGGACAACAGCCTTCGCTACAGCGCATGTCTACAACCTCTGGCAACAACAACAATCACCGTTAACAACATCTAGTGAAGTGGCTGCCTCTTGCAACCACTGAACTCCACCAACGGGCAGAGCTATAACAACGTTTGAACAAAGAAAATGGTAATAATCTCCGAATAAATAACCTGCTTTCCGCCAAAGGGCAGAAAACCTTATCCAATTCCAAGGTCCGAACTGAAATACAACCCTAAAGAAAGGGAGAGAGGGTGGGTGAATCCAGAGGCGAAAAGAGGAAGTCTTAGGGTCCCAACTGGTTTTGTTAAACACCAGACCCCAACTCCACCCAGACCTACTGGAAACAATGAACACCATGCAAGGTGAGTGACACACATCGGCCTTACCACACGCAGGGAGTTTACTTTTGCTCAGGCTAAAGATCAACCCTATGCTTCTCTAACCTCTGCACAGGAAAAACGGATGGACTAAACATCTCCAGACCCCTATTCTCCAATATCAATCAGCTCACTCCATCTGGATCCCAAGGACCAGATTTACTAAGCTGCGGGTTTGGAAAAGTGGAGATGTTGCCAATAGCACCCTATCAGATTCTAGCTCTCACTTTCCTATTACATACTAGAAAATGTTAGCTAGAATGTGATTGGTTGCTATGGGCAACATCTTCACTTTTCCAAACACGCAGCTTAGTAAATCTGGCACCAAGACATAAACCTTGATGTCAATTTCTTCATTCTTCTTATCCAGTAATGGTCAACACACATGTGGTAAAGAGAGCATTCATAAAGATACATAACGATTCCTAAAGATACTTATATCCAATAACTTGACTACCCTAGGTGCAGCCACAGAGGACATGCCAGGAATGACAGCTCTAAACTGCTTATAACTAACTTGCCAGCAGTTGACGGCTTAGTGCTGTCCTCTGTCAGCAGGGTGGGGCACAGTATAGAGGAAAGGATGGGTGGCGAGAGCCCCCCCTACCCCCATTCAGTGATTCATGATATTTAACATGATTTGGTAATGTGATTGTTACAATGGAAAATAGGAATAAACAGGACTTCTTCTTTAATACAGACATACTTATACATTCTGTGCAATGAGTTATGTTTTACACAGTCTGTTGCATTAATGTGAACTAATTTATGTTATTGTGTCTACATTTCAATATAATCATTATAGCTGCTTTTAATAGACTGATATTGCTGTATGTTTAATTTTGTTGTGACAGGAATTATTTAAATAGAGATATGATATTTTTGAAAATCTGTACAATATGCTGCATAATAACATCCCACTTCATTATCTCCAGCAGAGTAGAATAATTTATAACAATGGACTGTTGTTTAGTTTTTAGAGACCATAATTATTTAGCTTTTTTTTGTCTGTAAGCATCTAAGTTTATCATGCTGCTTTATTATGCAAAACAATTTCTGTATTATTTGGAATACATTTATGGGTCTAATTTCTATAACTTCTGAGTGTTTCAGATTATTTGTAAGAATGGATTAAGAGCAATTTGGTCCAGAGTTTGAAAATAAGAGGAAAACAGGTGTAAAATTACACCTGGACAACATTAATGTTGAATTTTTGGGGAGGCAATTAAAATCGGCAAACAGTAGTGGAATTGAAATCTGATCTTACTTAGCCTAAGTCTAAATAACTGTTTAAATGAGCCAGTACCTGTGCAATAAGCCGATGCTTCTTCTGACTATCGTCTATCTATTTATCTAGAAGCACACCCATAAATAGACCATTGTTTTCATGACAGCTATGTTGAGGTTATCCCATCATAGCATGTCCTATAAGTGAGACCTTACAAATGTGACCAGAAATAGCTTTCCTTGGCATGGTACTTCTTTCGGAGAACACAGGGCTAAGCATTTAGCCCATAGTGAGATTAAGCTCACTGGGCGGACCCAAACTCATGGTGCCACCTCACCTTAGGTTTAGGGTTGGTTAGTTTAAAGTTAGGGGTGGGGTTAGCTGAGTTATAGAGTGGCTCATGGGAGGAGCTCCCTCTCTTCTTCGTCGATTTCGTTGAAGCAAGACCCTGTCAGGATAGGTGTTGAACATTTCTTACACATTTCTTACTGTTTAAACTTGGTTTTATTTGTCTTCTCTTACCTTCTGTTTTTTATCTTTCTTTCTCAAATCTCCCTCATTCCTGTCATTTTTCATCTTTCCTTTTCTGACCTTCACTTAATTCCTTTCTTTTCTTCTCTACTTAACCTTGCCTGTTTTTTGCTCGCTGCAAGCATTATGCCTCGCCCGCGCAGAGTAACCACCCGTCCAGCTTGCCTCAGAGATGCCTTCCCTGACATTATTGTGGACACCCCCAGGCCACGGGGATGTCTGGTGGTCAGAATGGGTCAGTGGAGCTGTCAATCTCCGTCTTCGGTCCCTAGGCGGCTTCCGGATCCTGTTGCTGCGGGTAACCCGACTCCCCGTGTTTCACGCCCAATTCGGTCCGTTTGGTGGGCGGGAAAGGTGCCATCTTCTGCTCCTTTCTCTTCCGGTGGCCATATTCCAGGATGTGCGTGCTTCCGGCCATGAACATGGCTGAAGCACGTCTGACCTAACTTCCGGTCCGCAAGTCAATCCTTCCGGCGGCTCACAGGCTTCGGTTGTAGTGGTACCTCCGTCGCTCGTTATCAGCACTGGCGTGCCTCTGACTGCCCACACAGGACCTGT
>WWET01000423.1:376048-401426 GCA_011038615.1 Limnodynastes dumerilii
CAGCAGGAACAGGTGTCCCAGGAGCCCTCAGCCTCACTTTACAATGTTCATAATGATGTCTTATTAAATGCTCAGAGGGAAAATGATCATATACCTCCTGCACAGTTCAATATGGGCAGTGTGTCTAATACCTGGCCCAACTCTACACCAAATATTACACCAAACATTTATAGAGGAACACCATCTCCAGCAGATGCTTTAGAGTGGGACCTGCTCTCAATATATGGGTTCAATGGCCAGCAATCTGGGTAGCACTTATCCTGGGAGACATCATGACGCTAGGTCATACCCTATCAATCAGCAATGGCCTTATTGGCCTGGGACCCCACCTTTTCCCATGCCTTACTGCCCGGGGCCCTGGCAGTCACCAATTCCTCCCACTCACAACTTCTATGGCCGATCTAGTGAACAGCATAGGTCACATGTGATGCCTAAAGCTAACAGCACGCAGCAGCTGGCAAAAGAACCAGAGTCGTCTGCCCAGGGGGCAAATACCGGCGTCTCAT
Source organism: Limnodynastes dumerilii (assembly GCA_011038615.1). Classification (NCBI taxonomy): domain Eukaryota; kingdom Metazoa; phylum Chordata; class Amphibia; order Anura; family Limnodynastidae; genus Limnodynastes; species Limnodynastes dumerilii. The sequence goes on from WWET01000423.1 coordinate 376,555, forward strand.
CCAGCCATCGAACCCGGTGCAGCAGGACCCACAGCCGCTCTGGCGATACGGCACAGCTTCAAGCTACGTCTGCAGCATCAACGACAGGCACCAATCCTCCCGCTGAGTCTTTGACAACCAACACTCAGTCTGAGGGTGAGTTAGCACTTGATGTGAAAGCAAATGTGGATGATTCCTTGTTGCTTTCTTCATTTACATCATCTTCATCACTTTCATCCCACTCATCAGGAAGGCACCATAATAGATTGCGTAGGGCCATTGATCGCCAGCTTAAAAAACGTGATAATCAGCACAATGCTCAGCAGCCTGCACCAATTCAATCGCCCTCGTAAGGCATGGTACATTGTGAGAATAGGCTCCAGAGGTGTCCGCCCACAGGCCCGGGAAAAAATTAAGAAAAGCTGTTGCATAGATATATTTGGAATAACAGCAGATAGTAGAAAAGGGCGGCACAGGGGAAGACGCCTATCGTACGCATAGGGGTTGGTTCTATGCCTGGTGCTCGTTCGCAGAATGTTACTTGGAGAGGAGACCCAGCGACTTTAGTGGTGTTCTTCAGCATCAATATCTGGTGCATGATCTATCAGTTCTTCACAAAGGAAATGCTTGGAGACTCTGTGACAAGCAGCTTCGTCGAAAGTGCGACGGTTAAACCAGCTTACAATTCGGGATCAAAGACGTCGAATTCTGGCTGGAAGTAACGCAACAAATGTCTGAAAGTGTGGAGGAGGCTGCCTCACAGAGGCGGTTTCCCCTCAGGCTCAAAAGCCAAGTGCTATGCTTACAACAGCTCCTCTTTCAATAAGGGGAGACATTGCAACTATACACACAAATGTCGTCACTGCAACGGGAAGCACCCCGCAAAATATTGCACCAGGACACTCGCCACGGCGTTAGGTCAGCCCCAGGATCTTCTGTCAGGCAAAGCACCCTCCCCAATTGATTTGATTAAACTTAAGGAGTGGCTTTGAAGATCGAGGGTGAGAAGAAGGGCGAGGGTTTGAGGTGGGTTTTTGCCTCCCAATAGTGGGGGTGGTTTCTATGGCTCATCCTCGCAAATTTTAAAACAAAAAAAATCAATAACGAACTGTAACTTGGCCGCATGTCTGGTCCATTTCGGGAACCTCCCATTTCTGATTTGGTTTTATCCCCCATAGGCGTTGTTCCCAAAAAAGCCCCAGGGAAATATTGCCTTATACAACATATGTCCTACCCATATGGCACTTCGGTTAACAATGCCATTCCCGAATCAGCCGCCCGGGTAATATACCAGTCCTTTGAAGCAGCATTACAATTGGTACAGGATGGCCAAAATCGATATAGAGTCGTAATTTTAGCTCTTACCCCTACACCTCGACTCTTTAAAATACATGGGCTTTAAATTTCCAGGGGAATTTTACGTTGATCGATGCATGCCCATGGGCTGTTCAGTTTCATGTGCCTATTTTGAGGATTTTAGCTGCTTCTTGCATTGGTCTATTGTTGCGGTGTTTCTTTTCCTTGGGTGTTCCTATTGCCCACGAAAAGACTGAAGGTCCCACTACTAGACTAACTTTCCTGGGCATAGAAATAGACACTCAAGAAGGCCTTTGTAGACTGCCACCTGACAAAATTCATTCCCACATTCAAAATGCTGCCTAGTCCAAGAGAATAACTTTACGCCAAGTTCAGTCCCTCACGGGTTCCCTCAGGTCCGCTTGTAGGGTAATTCCTATTGAAAAAATATTTTGTAGGCGTTTAGAATGTGTAGTGGCAGGCTTAACAAAACTGCATGAATGGGTCCGATTAACCAATGACCACAAAGCGGATCTTGGTGTATAGGACTCCTTCTTTCGATCGTTTAATGGTGTTCGTATTTGGCCAGCCCCTCCGGTGTCCAATATGGAGTTGTGCCTCTTGACCGACACTGCTGAGAGCGCCGGTTTTGGGGCTTTCTTTCAGGGGCAGTTGTGTGTGAGCTCTTGGCCCGGGGAGCTGGCATAGAAATGGGAACACCAAGAACCTTGTGCTCCTTGAATTATTTCCGATAGTTGTCGCTATGGGCATGGCTCTTCCAGGACAGGACTATTGTGTTTCTTTGCGATAACTTAGGAGTGGTACAAGCTAACATGGTGCTGCGTTTCTTGCAATGCAATATTAATTTTAGAGTGGAACACCTACCAGGAGTAGACAATAGCGTTGCTGATGCGCTTTTGCGATTTTATTGGGAGAAATATAGAAGGCTAGCACCCAACTCGGGCTTTAACGCTACTCCCTGTCCCTGTTCAGATAGTCGACGTGGTCTAGAAGATTTCGCCCTGCGCTCGTTAGCACCATCGCTGCTTCCGCAATATCAGAAGCATTGGGAGTCCTGGAGCAGGTTCCAGCGCAATAATGGCGGCCCCAACACGGCCCTGACACGCCTTTTCTGCGACTTCACGTGGGGTGAGTTTTCTTCCGGGAAGTCGCGCGCAGTTATGGGATCTATCATAGCAGCCGTATCCTTTTTTAACTAGCTATTGGGCCAGCACGACGTCACCAAACAGTTTTTAGTGTCTAGAGCATTGCAAGGTTGGGCCAGACTGCAGCCGACTCTGCCAGATCATAGATGTACTTTCACGTTAAATATTTTAAGCAGTTTAATAGATGCCCTCTCCCGTGTTGCTAATGATTCTTATGAGGCCTCTTTGTTTAAAGTTGCATTTGCATTCGCTGGTGTCTTCCGCGTGAGCGAGTTAGTTGTTGCATCTAAGTTTTCTACTGGGTCTGATCTCCTTTCACGTAATGTGGTTTTCTTCACAGACGCGGTTCATTGCCGCTTACACAAGGGCAAGACAGACCAAGCAGGCAGGAGCAGTTGGGTAATTTTAAGGAGGCAAGATCCTGACATATGCCCAGTAAAATTGGATCAGGAATTTCAGAGGATTAGACCGCCTGCTTCCTTGGTCTAGCTTTCTCACAGCACAGGCATACCATTGACGGTTTATCAATTTAAGAAATGTTTGCAAGTAACAGGTTTTTCGCCTCTGGATCACGGTACCCATTTCTTCCGGATTGGCGCAACTTCATTTGCAGCCACAGCGGGCGCTTCCACCGAGTACATCAGGCAGCTTGGCAGATGGAAGTCGCCAGTCTTCAGGAAATACATTCAGCCGATTTCAGAGGACGCCTGTTAGCATTTATTTTTAGTTAGCATGTACCCCTTTTTGGCTCTTTCACTCCCTGCTGCGTCTTTGGATAGGTTCCCCGGGCTAGCCGGGGAGCTGCTTGGGTGCAGAGGTGCTTAGGGCTTTTCTCAATTCCTTTTGGGGCAGCAAGTAGTTCCCCTAACAAAATATAGAAAAGAACCCATTGAGGGCTTGAGTTTTTCACCTTTGCCCATTGCGCAGCATCCTTGGTTACCTCTTAGCTACTCATAGACATAGCTGCCATTGTCATTACTGACATGGAGATTTATGTTTAACAATTTACATTTGTTACTAAATTCGCTAATAGCTGTCATTCCATCCCCTTCCCCCCATTTTTTCTGACAGCTTCTGTGGCACCTAAGCAGATAGATCGGGTCATTGGCCACTCTTTTGTCTATTGGACGAAATTGCACTTGAGGTCTGCTAGACAAGGGGTTTTGCATGGCTCTACAGTTAAATGGTTGGGATGGCGAGGAATGCAGTGGCCCTCTTTTTTGGAATTAGTTGCGCGTCAGATATTGATATTTGGTGAACCCCAGGTCCTCATTATACATCTTGGGGGCAATGATATTAGACATATTTCTGGACTAATGCTAATGACAACCATCAGGGATGATTTGGGATTGGCTTTTGATTGGTGGCCTATGATCCAATGGATATGGTCGGAAATTATCCCGCGCCACGACTGGCGATATTCAACCAATGGTTTAGCAATGGACGAAGTTAGGAGGAAACTGAATCGTTTTGTTAAAGTGTTTGTGGAGCAGAAGGGTGGTCTGGTTGTTGCACATCCCTTTTTCAAATATGATCAGTTATATCTTTATCGTCCTGATGGGGTGGTTCATCTGTCTGAGGAGGGTCTAGTTTTGTTCATTAAGGATATTTGTGAGTGTGTAGAGAGTTTAAGTTAGTTGATGGTGGCGGCACCAGTTTTAGGTTTCGGTGTTGGCAATGCAGTGGCAAATGCAGGATTTTGAAAGGGGGGTTTCCAATATGTGTAATACATGTGGGGTTTATTAGCATATCTCTCCACATTTTGGAGCCTGAAAACGTGACAAATAAGCTCCGCCCCATTGAAGCTCTGCTCCCGCCCTGCCCTCACTGTCATACTGCATGGTGCAAAAATTACCCCTAGCCTGTGAGCGTGTGTGTTAGGGAATTAGACTGTAATGCGGCAGAGGTTGAAGTACTGTTTAAAATTTTAAAGCGCTAATTAATATGATGTTAAAAAATAATATGTAAAATGATAATACTGATAATATGGTCGTACTATTTGACTGCCAAAATATCTAAGATATCCATTAACGTTCTTTGTGAAAGCAGGAAGTTTATAATTTAAAAATATTTAAAAAAAAATAAATCTACATTAAGGAATTGCATTGTTATTGTCTGTAACAAGTCCTGTTTTTGATATTTTTAAGTCATTTATAATTTACTTCTTTTACACATTAAAATAGTAGTTTTATATTGCAGGAACAGATCTAATAGCAATAGCAGTATACAATGCATTAGTGGAGCACATTACACAATGTACAGAGCCTGTGTCAGCGCATAAGCACTGTTCAATATGTTGTGACACATTTACCATTCTCACCTGCTTTCCTGTTGCAGCACAGGCCAGGACCATCTTCCTCCATGACAGTCTACCCCACAGGCACCTGTGAAGCCACGCCCCTTTTTCGAAATTTTGCACATTTTTTTTGCACATTTTTACAGTTTTTTTTCTTCAATTTTCAATCTGGGGGTTTTCTGGGCAACCAGAAACCCCCCCTGGGTGCACCACTGCAATGAGCAGGTATATTGTAAGTTGTTTATGGATTTTTGATGTTTTATCGTTAAGTGATTTTTCTCTATCTTAGCACAGGTGGTAGTTGAGCCGAGATGGCAAGCGGGAGCAGATAAGGTATTCTTTTCCGCAGTCGTATATAAGGATCGACTTCGAGCCGAGACTCACCGCAGACGGGTGGTCTCTCATTCCGTTCCCGTGTGACATCTGGCCGTATGAGGCAGAAGGTGAGTGCGAAGGAGAGTGCTTAAGGTGATGATGATTTGTGGTTGGTTTGCAAGTATTTTGATGTATCATTTATGATTGTACATATTGATTGTGCATATTAAAATTGATACAATGTATCTGCTTCATTTGGCCCCATCATTGATTGGTAGTTAAAGTTACATTAAATACATGAATTAATAAAAATTATTTAGTTAGACCCAACATATGTGTCGTGTCGTTATTACTTTTTTTGGTTGGTTTTGTGAAGGTGGGTGGCACTGGGGCTTGGGTATAGACCATGTGAAGTTTAACACCATAGTGAGAAAAGTCTATCTTAGACTGTTTACTCACCATTTAGCTGTAATTGGGACTCCAGCTGAGCAGATGAATGGAGCTGACATCATACCTCTCAATCCCTCTGCTATTGTAATCACCCCTTTGAATCTCTTGTAATTGGTTAGACAATGTATCCATCATTTTCACCTGCATATGATTGGTATGGATGCCTGTTGCAGGCTGTGTTCTATTTTATGACCCTTTATTCAGTGCATGTTATAAATGCCCTGTATGAGAACTATCGGCCTATGCTATTTAGGCAAAACTGTCTATAGCAGTGGTTCCCAAACTTTCTCAATTCGAGGCACCCTTAGGGTCTCCATATTTTTTTTCAAGGTACCCCTAATACAAACATAGAATAGAATACAATAGGAAACAGAAACATTCTGAGACACCCCGGTGAGAGCGTCGCTGCACCCCCAGGGAGCCGCGGCGCACAGTTTGGAAACCACTGGTCTATAGGATAGGCCCCACCCCCTTTGCGAGCCACAAATATGGACAGTGAGACAAAGTTTTGCCTGTTTTGGGGAAAGGTATATCTAGGCACTACTGTATTATCTGTTGAACAATATCTGAATTCAGGGTGTCTTAGTTATAACGAACCTAAGATATGTTCTGCTCAGAAATTATGCAGCACTAATAATTGTCCTACTTGGTCAAAGTCCATGATGAAATGTGTGACGTCATAACTTTGAAATTGAGACATCTGATGAGTGTTTCCAAATGACATGTTGATGATGATGATTTTAATATTTTTCCCACAGTTGCATGCATGTGCTGAAGTGCATGTACTGCAAAAGTGCAGTATTATAATAGTGCAAGTATGAATCTGCCTTTGGACCAGATTTACAGATTTACTAAAATGCGGGATTGGTTGCTGTCGGCAACATCTCCACATTTCCAAACCCGCAGCTTAGTAAATCTGACCCTTTATCTGTTTTGACTAGGCAAATAAAACCACTTGTAACTTTTCTTACAAATATTAAGATTTGCTATTTTAATGCTTTCAACAATACAGAATTATGAGACTTATTGCAGTCCCCTTACACAAATTATCAATAATAATAAGTGACAACAAGTTTAATAAATGATTCATTTTTAGCTTCGTTTTATTAACATTATTTAATACTCCTTGCCCAATAGCTAAAATGCTTGACTCACAAGCACCCTTCAGAATTAATGTATTCAAAATACCCTAAAGTGGTAATGAATTAATGTGCTGAGGGCTTGGAGCCTGGCAAATCTGTACTTATCTAAAGTTATAACAAATGAGATTCATTAACTGATATCCTTCAGTAACACTACGCAGAATGGCTTAATTTCTTGAAAAAATGTAATCAAGCGGCTAAGTTATCGAGATGCTCAGTGCCAGAGGGTCCACATTATTGTTCCTTAGCACAGCCCTCATTTGTATTCCTAAGTGATTATATGTGCGGGAAATTGCTAAAAACAATTGAACACGATAGATAGATAGATAGATAGATAGATAGATAGATAGATAGATAGATAGATAGATAGATAGATAGATAGATAGATAGATAAAAAGAGGTTTTAAATATTTCTATGTGTACAAAAAGGATTTATTATTTCTTTACCCATTATAATTGAAAACAGACCCCCCCACCCTCCCAACATTTATCATGAGAAACCGCTAACACCCAATCAAGGGATCTGGAATCTATTACATCTTGTACAGTTCAGTGCACCCTGATTCTAATTTAACTGTCACTGGTCATTGACTTGAATGTCAGTTGAAACATAATTGGCACTTGACAAAGCTTACTAGAGTTAGTGAATATTTAGAGGCTGTAATTACTAAATGATTAGTCAAGGGATGACTCATTAACTTCAGTGGGTCTTAAAGGAAAATTATAGATAAACGAAAAGCTTCACTACAGTGAAAGAGCACTGAGTTAAAGTCACCTGCACACCCACGTAAAAGACTGAATACATTCATAGGGCTTAAAAAATCTTATTAAACACATTGCAAGAGGAGGATTTTTTTGCTTTTCAATTCTAAATACTCAAATATGGTGGCAAAATTTGCTAGCAGTAATTTCAATCTATAGACATAGGACTTCACACTTACGTTTTTGCTACTTTTTCCGTGCACATTTTTAGGTATGGTTGAACTGCACATACGTAGTAACTTTTTTACGCAAGCTACGTAGGATTTAGGCACGGAAGTCCATTACGGCCGGATTTGTAAATCGGACTTAGTGACATACGTACGGAGAGGCGCGGTGTGGGTGTTGCCTTGCCACGTACATGTGTATATTTGCGTACTTTATACACACGCATCTGTGAATATGGCCCATAAACTGTATCTCGTCAACTATTCATTCTAGGCAGTGGGGCTGATGCATCCAGCAAATTTATATAAACATGATGGGCCAGATTTTATTTCATACGTAGTCCCTGCAACAGAGGCTAACGTGCAGAATTTGTAAAGCAAAATATCGCACACAAAAGAACAGGGCCCTCTGCATTCCTATGTGTGAATGGCAGATCCGTGCCCTAGACTTAAGTCTTAAGTATTCTGCACGCAACTCTGTGCATGTAGAATACTGAATCATATGTAATGGCTAAACCCAGCCCTTACTTAATGCACACAGGCCTGGCAACAGAAATCTTGGGGCCCAGTACACTCATATATTTGTGAGCCCCCATCCCTCCTCAATAGTGTATTGCATAGGTCTCTCTGAGCCTTGGGGCTCATCACAGATGTCCCCCTGTTGCCAGGTCTTCATGCACAGATGTAACGTTTAGGCTTACTTATATACTGTAAGATACTTGCGTAAGTAGCCTAACAATATGAAGTTTATGCCTGCTGGTCCAGAGTCACGTGCTTCACTGGAAAATATTATTAGCAGGCTCTGGGAGTGTGACATCTGACCGTGCATGTGTGGTGATAATTATATCTGCTGTTTTGCAGGGAGACTTAGAAACCGAGATTGGTTGCTGGTGTGGCCGCACCCATTATGGAAATTATACTGCCGCAGCTGTTTCCCCATTTCCAATAGCTATAGGTTGCGACGTGATAACCAGGGTTAGGCTTCGGCAGCTGCAGTGGGTATAAGGCTAGAGTTAAGGGTTAAGGGAAAGGTTAGGGTTATGCTACGGGGCATGGATGTATAGGGCTAGGCTACGTGGTATGGACGGTTAGGGTTAGGTTGCGGGGCATGTAGAGTTAGGGTTATGGCTAAAGAAGGGGAAGGTGAGGTTAGGCTAGTTTAAAACACTTACCTTTCAGCGAATGACTCTTCATAACTCCTGGGGTTAGATTTGCTAAGCTGCGGGAAAGGAAAAGTGGAGATGTTGCTCATAGAAACAAATCAGATTCTAGCTGACATTGGTTTCTATCTAGTATGTAAAGGGAAAGTGTGAGCTATAATCTGATTGGTTGCTATGGGCAATATCTATACTTTTTTTTACCGCAGCTTGGTAAATCTAGCCCCAGGAGTCACATCACCGCCGCTTTCTACAATGTAGACTGCATTCAGCCAGTGTGCAATGGTCTTTTAAAAGATGCCTTGGTTCAATACCCTTCCTGAGTCTTTGGAGAAGTTGATGCATCTTACGGATCCTTCATTGACAGTGGGGCTACAGGAAATTTTCTGGATAACGAGCTAGCTCAGATATTTGGGACTGAATTTGAGAGACCTCAAGAATTCCATTACAGTGTGTGATTTAGAAGGTCAACCGTTTTCCGGAGGCCATGTCTTCCAAGACACTGCTCCTGTTCTAATCAGGGTTGGTGTCTGTCATTCGGAGAAGATTGAGCTTCTGCTTTTTCGGTGCCCTACAGACCCGCTCATCTTAGGTCACCCTTGGCTCTCCAGACACAATCCATAGATTGACTGGACTACTGGAGAGATCTCCCATTGGAGTGAAAATTGCTCTGCTTCCTGTCTCCCTCTCCCCCTCCGTTGTACTCAGTTGAAGGATCATCAACTTCCTCCGCACTATTCCTCTTCTTTGGACGTTTTCTCCAAAACATCGGCTTAGATTCTGCCACCTCATCGTCCATATGACTGCTCTATTGAGCTAATTCCTGATGCCAAGATTCCTTGTGGCAGGCTACATTCCTTATGTCGCCCTGAGACGGAGGTGATGGATTACTACATTAAGGAAAATTTAGCCAGAAGGTTTATCAGACCCTCCAAATCTCCTGCTGGAGCAGGGTTTATCTTCCTAAAGAAAAAAGACGGTTCTCTTAGGCCCTGTATTGATTATAGGGGCCTAAACAAGGTTACTATTTCGAACTCCTACCCACTTCCTCTGATCTCTGATTTATTTCACCAACTTAAGGAAGTGGTGATCTTCACTAAAATTGATCTCAGAGGATCCTATAACCTTGTTCGTATTAAGCAAGGAGACGAGTAGAAAACTGCGTTCAATATGCACTTAGGCCACTACGAATGCCCTTCGGTCTCTGTAACGCTCCTGCTGTATTTCAGGAACTCATCAATGATGTGCTTCAGGACTTTTTGGGTAAATTTGTAGTGGTCTATTTGGATGATATCCTCATCTACTCTCCTTCACTGGAACTTCACAGAAGTTAAGTCCGTCAGGTTTTTTCCTGTCTCCATGAGAATCATCTCTTTGCTAATTTGGAGAAATGCGAGTTTTAGGTCTCTGAAGTGCTGTTCCTGTGTTACATCATTTCTCCGGAATGGATTTAACATGGATCCTGAAAAGTTTAATGCTATTTTGAGTTAATCTCCCTGAGTCTAATGGATGCACTGCCATCTGGGTGGTGGTTGACCGCCTCAGCAAAATTAGTCATTTCATTCCCTTGCCCAGTCTTCCATGTTCCGAAACCCTAGCAGATTTATTTGTTCAACACATTGTTAGGCTGCTTGGTCTCCCCGAAGATATCATATCAGACCGGGGATCACAATTTGTCGCTCAGATCTTTTTGTAAACTCTTGGGATTGAAAATTTGTTTATGGTCGGGATATCATCCACAATCTAATGGTTAAACTGAGCGGGTCAACCAGGTGTTAGAACAGTATCTCCGATGTTACTCCTCCAGACTTCAAACTGATTGGGCCTCTAATCTTCCATGGGATGAGTTTTCCTCTGCTCACTCTGCCACCAGGATTTCTCCCTTCTTTTGCGTTTGGGGATTTCATCCCCGGGCTGGCTCTATTTGCTTGTCTAAGACTTTCCTATGTCTGGAAATTTCTCATACTGCTAGACATCTTAGATCTGTGTGGCAGAAAGTTCGAACTTCTTTACGTTTTTCGATCCAACATACTAAAAACAGATCGGATCTGCATAGGCGTCCCTGTACGTTTAAAGTCGGAGAAAGAGTATGGTTGTCTACAAAGAATCTTCATATTCGTCAACCTTCCAAGAAGTTAGGATCATGGTTTATTGGACCATTTTTGATTATTAAAAAGATCAACCCTGTGGCTTTTAGGTTAAAGCTTCCCAGATCCCTGAAAATCTGTAACACCTTTCACTCTTCTCTCCTCAAACCCTAAAGACATGCCAAAAGATTTGGATTCCCTTTGCAGTCTCATTCACCTAACATTCTGGTCGATGGAAGAGAAGAATTTGAAATTGAGAACATCTTAGACTCTAAGAGAGTTTTGGGTCACCTGTTCTATTTCATTCATTAGAAGGGTTACGGACCGAAGAGCGAGAATGGATAGCTGCCAAGGAGATTCTTGCCTCCAAACCCACTGAACTGTTTCATAAAATGCTTACCACTGGCCAGGCCTATTGCGGCATTGCGTCTCCTCCTTCACTACACACTGAAATGCGCAGCACGTTGTCAGGTACGGTCTGGCTGCACACTCTCTGAACTCTGCACACTCTCCCCTCATGCACACTCTCTCTCCTGCGAGCGCGCGGTCGTCCTGGTCATTGCCATAGTGCCAGGACGCTTTTCTGCAGGGAGGTGTGTTCTATGTCAGTCTCTGTTCGGCAGTTTCGCGCTGTCAATTATAGCTTCTTGCTGGCAGCTTTTCTCCTCTCCTTTTCTCTTACTCCTTCCTGGTATATTGCTTCTTCTGATTGTTGATAGTCCTTTCCTGGCTTTTCCTCTGTGCTCCCATCTGTTCTGTTTGAGTGTTCCTGCTGTGAGTTGAGTGTTTGTGGTAAAGTAAGCCCTTGTTAGTCCACTGTCCTTCTGGGTGTTTTCTATCTCACTGGGTTTCCGCTTCCTTGCATCATATTGTTCAGTCCACCGGGGGCCGTGACCTGCCAGAGTTCTGCAGCTCAGACTGTTTCCACCATCAGAGGCTCCAATGAAAACCAGGCTCTGGTTAGACTCTGCACCCTGGTGGTCTGTTTCCTAACAAAAATCAGAAAATATTAAGAATTATTAAACTATAAAGTTTTTTGTTTCTTAACAATGTTTTTATTTAGAGTTTTTATTTATTTAGAGCCGATCTGCGCATGTGCCCGGCAGATGTTTTCCGGCATAACAACAGAATTCCCTTAGTGAGGATTGGGCATCCCCAACTGTAGCATAGTTACGGTTGAAGGGGCGTTTTAAACTTACGAGCACCGTAACTACACTACAGTTAGGGAAGGTAGCTTGTGGGAGGCAGGGAAATGAGGCAGGGAGGGCAGGGTTAGTAGGTTACGCTCCGTAGCCTTTAGCTGATGTAACAGAGTGTAACTACGACAGGACAGGGGAGCATTGAGGTTACGCTGTGCGTTAGTACCATTGGGCCTGATCCAGACCTACGCTCATGAAACGCTCATTTGCGTAGCGTATTTATGCCAGCATGCCTACGATGCACTCTCCTAGGTCGTACATAGTTTTGCCTTCTTACACCCAGCAAACCCTACCTTAACTTTTCTGATTGTAACCACGGGCGGCCGTAAGCTCAGTTACGATGCTTAGCACGCCCATACTGTACAATTTAAATGCCTCACCTCGTATGTTAGGCACACCCCCTTGAGCGTATTTACGAAGGTGTTACGATCAAGGCCTATAACAACTTAGATTGAGTACACATGGTTTTAAAGATCGCGTGTACGCAATCTACGTTGCAAGAAGTAACGCAGGTTACGTTGCAAAATTACTGTGCATGCGCAGTAGCACTTTTCGCAGAACTCCGGCCTCAATTGCATTGCGGTCAAAGCTCTGAATCCGGCCCCTTATTCCTATAAATCCCCCTGGATTAATAACCTCAGTTATTGAAATGATCACCTCGTGATTTATTTCCCTTATCAATTACAGTAAAAGCAGTCAAGTCTCTTCAGAGAGTAGAGCTTTCAGAACAAATATGAATAAGGCAAAATAAATGCAAAAATTATTCTACAAAAAGGTACAATGCTTATTACATAAAAAAAGGATATTTAACAATAAAAGGTTACAAGATTAAACAGAATAAAAGACATACAAGCAATTTAAAACAAAAGGGAACAAAACAGAAAATAATCACCTGTGTTGAGATTACTTCTTTGCTAGGGGTTTAGCAGAAATGATGGATAATCCCCCCAGACTAGCAATCTGGACCCCACATGGAACCATCCTGAGCTTTTGGCTGAGTCCATATTTAAAGACACCTTATCAGCTCATCTCTCCTTCCCCTGGCAAGGAGAGGTGATTGGTCAGCCAGCTGTGACCTCAGTATTGGGCTGGTCTGAGCTTCCGGAGCCTGTCCATCTGATTTTGATAACTAAACCATAAAATCATATTTCTGCCTCTGAGTGTTTGTACCACTGATACAAGTATGATATTCACATCCCTGACTTTATGATGGACGTTTAGCTACCAAACAATACCTAGTTAGGATATTCGCATGCCCTGTGGCTTATTAAGGCCCCTTCCAAACATGCCACCGACTCAAAAATTCTAAGTATTACCAACCGGAGCAAGTGTCATACTTCTCTAAAGTTTGGGGTTTCCACAAATATGAGAAAGTATGAATTTCCCCAAAATATGAACACTGCTTTGATCCTAGATCCAAATCTCTGTGCCCCTTCTAGATGTTACTCAGATGCATCCCCCTGGGGTGCTGGAGTCTCTTGTCTGTAATGTCCCTTTTGAAGCCAGGTAACGTCTGAATGGTATCAGACCATTTCCTTTCTCTGTCTGAGTCCTAGAGGACATTTGGCTATTCAGCCAGACCCCTTGAGGTGACAAATGTTCTTCATTAAATGTCTTTGTTCTTAGACTGGCCATATTTAATAACAGAATGCACTTTGAATATGTGGAATGATAATCCTCATAAATAATCCAGTTCCATTCCTGACAACACATAAGACTCACCTACTTAACGCTATGGTTTTTGCTATTTAATAAAAGACTTTCAATAGTGTCAAGGTAGCCTTTTGTTTCAGTTATTTGTGTTAATTTCAATATAGAAATGTTTAATTTTTTTTTAATGTTTGACTTATTTATACCAATATGCATAATTGCTGTTTGTTAATTTTATTTTCGTTTTAAAAAACATTTTCTTGAAAATTTTAAAAAGAATCATGCCCAGCAAAATATTTTTTGCTGGCATTTTTTTCATGTTTTTATATATTTTTTGGGTGGTTTCTCATGGCATAGTTAGAGTTGTATTATATTTTCACTTCTTCAAGGAATTAATTGATATTCCAAAAATACAAAGCCATGGTAGTTAATAAATTTAGAAAAGTCAAACAGCAATGTCTGCGTTGCTAAATGTTTGGCTGAATCTCTACTAAAAATAAGTTCCCAAATTCACGCACAGTTCAAGGGTCATATCCTAGGTACTTTCCTATTTCTACGTACGGCATATTTACACACAGAATGACAGGTACAAGTGTTTGGGTGTGGTTAGCTGCAACCGCTGCTATCCTTGAATTACACTTGCATATAATTGCGATGCGTATTTTTAGCCAAGTACGCAATTTCTATCCTAAGTGTGAAGACGGTCTATTATCTCTCTCTCTCTCTCTCACTCTCTCTAAATTGGATTAGTACAGAATAAAGAAATACATAATAAAAGCAATTCAAAATACATAATAGGGGGGCAGGATTATGTAGTGCCAATTAAGTGTGTTATGTAAAAGAGTTATAAGCAAAGCATCTAATGACTAATACTTCACAATCCAATAAAGAGACTAATAGTGACCTCTATGCAATGCAGCAGTCACTACCACCCATGTGACCACCACCCAAAACATACAGCATTCTAGTTACCACTACCGGGAATACTACTAGCTGAATACTACTACTATTATTATTATTATTACTATTATTATTATTAACGTTTATTTACAAGGTGCCACAAGGTGTCCGCAGCTCTGTACAGAATTCAACAACAAAGTACAGTACAGAAATACAGGGTAGGGATTGACAGCATAGTACATAATAAAATACTATATAAATATAAAAAATATACTATATATACTAAAGACTCAGCTGGCCAGCGAGAATGCGCTCATGCCAGGTGTAAGAAAGTTATTTCACATCTTGTAACAGTCTTTTCAAATATCATCTCTTTGAGGTTGAACATTGCTTTATTGATCTACAATTACTGAGAAGCCTTAGTAACTGAGTCTCTCTTGTAATTATCACAGTCTACATGCTGAATATTCAGCAAATGCTACAAGGAGCTCTATTTCTCTCTTTTAAATCTACACCACACGTGTTGGAATAATAATCATCTTTCACCTATATTTTATGAACTTAAATACTAAAACTAAATAGGAAATTCAGAACATCCAATCCCTCTCCTTAATATACATGTTCACGAATTTTACTGATAATTATTACTATTTGTGAGTGTCTTATAGCTTTTTGTTTTTATTTTTTTATTAATAATAAAAATAATTGGTTATTTTTACGAATACCAGTATACCAGTTTTGATATAAAAAGGAGTTTCTTCCAGCGCAGCACTTATTACTATTATTTACATTCCGATTTTTAGAAACACTGGACCTGATTTACACTTAAGAATCTGCGTATATATAGGTGCGTACATTTAAGAAGGGATATACTGCACATGCGTAGTAACCTAATAGACGCAATTTACATTGGACTTAAGAACGGTCGGCTCTGAATTACCATTACAAACCTATTTTTTCTAGGTTCCTAGTGACTTAAGAAGAAAGGGGCATGTTGGGAAAATTTAAGAATGAAGATAAGAAGATTGGGTGGAGAGATTAATTTAAATTAGGAAATCTTGTCGCGGTTAGGCAGAAACACTCTTAATTAGATATCCTATGCACACAGCTAAGAACCTAAAGATAAGGTAGCCCTATGGGCATCTGTAAGTCGGTAAAGAAGCTGAAAACTGGGGGCGTGTCGGGAGTCTCCTTGCTACTAGTTGCCTATTGACCTGTGTGAATCAGGTCCATTGTCCAAAGGTATAAATTTAGGAGTCAGTAAATTTTCTTCCCCAAATAATCAACATTAATTTTGCCCACATGTAACACACACAACTGTAACATGACATGTAGCAAATCTTAACTCGTTCCTTAAATATTTTATTTGCAAACCTGTGGCAACCCTCAAAGCTAACTGGATAGCTGGAGTGTGTGTCAGTGCCCTTCAAACGCAAACAAAAAGAGGTAGCTATACTAATCAATAATAAAATTCACCCCATCACTGCCAAAGTTTTAGATCCATTGGTCGATATATTTCTGTCCAAGAGGAAAGATATACAATTTTTAACATTCAGTTTTCCATCCGCTTATAAACAATCCTAATTTTCTACAGGGGCAATACACTCTATCTTTCTGAAATGGGATGGTGGAGGCCTGAAAAATCTCAGGCAACGGACTAACATTCTCTGTAAACAGATACTTACCAATGAATATTTTAAACAAAAAACATCTTTTTTTTAAAACTAGGAGTTTTTCATTACTTACAAATGAGACATTCCCTTGCTCCAGAATGTGTTTCCTCTCCTCAGTGGATTGCCACAAGCAATTAGAGAGAACCTCGCTGATGACTATTGGAGAAAAGGGAGCCATATAAGACGGTGCAGCACCCATAATATACCTAATTATGCGTTTTTTAATGCAGGGATCGGCAGATTTTTGCTAAACTTAGGCACCAGGGTTTATTTAAAAAATAAATACATTGTATAATATGTATATCTCTCCCTGCTTTAACCCTTTATCTTCCATGATGTAAATCGCGATTGCTGCAAATAAAACGTTGGATATCTTTATATGATGATGTTTTTCTGATGTAGCGCCCTAGCCACCAGCACCGCTATATTCTGTGTATATATCTCTGAGCACACTGTTATTGTACTGTCTCTGGCTGTGTCTATGGCTTTCAATATTTTCTACAGTTTGCAAGTATCACTGCTATATGATTGAACTTTGCATTATATTGCCTGGCAGCCATTTGATTTACCTCATGGTCTCCTTTTGTTTTTAATATCCCACAGATGTTGAGGTTTTTTGTACTTTTTTGGGATTTCACATATTACTGTGGGCTATGGAACATATTGTGAACTATCTTTGGTGCTTCTGTTATGAATAAGCAGATGATTTTTTTTGCATATTTAATTATTGGGAGTGCTAGCTTTCTTTTGAGAATTGTTCTGTATATATATATATATATATGGAAGAAAAAGAGAGGGCGCTTCATGGTGCAGTATTAACGATTTATTGACAGCAGAATAAAAGTACAAACGTACCAAATGGAGTGGAATCAATAGGATTGATTCATATGCGCGTGGTACCGGATACAAAAGCAAGGCGATGTTGTAAACAGCAATACAGCGTCCCGGATTGCTACAGCCGTGCAGTAGGATCCACGTGAAGTGTCAGAGAACGCAGAGGATAAGCTCCGCAATATTTTTATATATACATATACAGAAAATGGAGGTTGCTCAAATCAATTTATAAGGTAATATTCAACAGGTGCTGTAAGGAAAGGGGAGTTTACACAAATACAAATTAGAAGCCCCAGCACTCTTGCAATTACCAAGCAACTAATCATAACTTTCTATCTTTAAATTAAAAGTCAGAGAATTAGTTACATACACTTGCAGATTACCCAGATTGCTCCCTCTTTCTTCTACTCATAACATCCCTCTTCCACTGAATCTCAGATCTGATTCACTTTCTTTCTTAGATAATATAGTTACTTTTAGAATGGAAAAAACTGAAGAATGTATAGCCAAAAGTATTTTCACTTATTCTGTTACCTATGTAATTATATTCTTTTCTTTTTCTTCATTAACAGAAATTCCTAACTGACTGCTGGCCCCCTCCTTAGAGCCTGTTTTCAGCTCATCGATTATTACAGTCTTCGCGCACTCACTTACATAATAGTGATGCAGAGACCATATAGGTGCTAAGGGCTGTATTCAGAGATCCGTTTTTTAAAAGTACGCAATTACATGCACAAACGTACCAAGGCAACACCCACCGAAACCCCCGACACTCCCCTCTCACGGCCGTGCTGTTGGGGACTTACAAGTCCATAGACAACTGTGTTCTTTAGGTGTGTACTTACATGCGTATATGTATCCAAAACGTGTGATTCATAATAACTGCGCCCTCATGCTTTCATTAAATGCCCCCTCTCACCCACTTTCATGTAAAATTTCACGTCCGTTTTTCAACCCCGCCCATCCGCACCTATTTCACCAAGTGCGATTCACAAGTCCGTCCGCTAGGCATTTCCTTGTGTATATTCTACGTAAGTTACGTAAATAAAGTTACTACGCATGTGCAGTTAAAGCGTACCTAAAAATGCGAACGTAACTCCACATGAAAACGGATCTGTGAATACGGTCCTAAATCTTTATTTTGTTTTTAATTTATTTTATATGATTTCTAATAAAACTAATAAATTTTTTTTTTTAAGTTTATAAAATAAACTTAATTTTGGACTGCTAAAGTGTGCTTGTGTTTTTCTTTTCTTTATATAGTATTTTAATCACTTGTGGTTAATAACTTAGCGGTTTCATATTTATTTTGTTTAGTGTATAGTATATTTAAAAAAGGGGTTTTTAAAGTTGCCTAAAAGATATTGAAATAATGTAACTTTATCAAGGGTTAATGTTTAAGGTTAAAGTTACATATTTTACAAATGTGACAGAGATTGGTACACAAACATTTTTCACAAACATTTCATAATGTTACATTTAGACAGAGACACAATACATTATTAAGGTTTTAAAAAATATAAAAAATAAATTGTATGTTTTAGTAGGAAATGTTTAAAATATAGTAAAGGGGTTACACCTTGTGTATGCATAATATTCTGTACCACCTGATCAAATTTGACTTTCTTTCCCTGAGTAGACTGCTAGTTGTTAGTTGTTATCCTGTATTCCTGGTGCATGTATGCTCTCTGATCTCCTATCTGTTACCACCCTGTGTCTTGTATACCAACTGCCTTCTGTCTGTATTTATGTTCATTGAATCTGTGCATTTGGATACTTCTTGTATTCTTGCATATAGCCTGCTCTGTTGTCTTGACTTCTGTTTGTTATTATGTACTCTCGTATTTTTGTACTCCAGCATCTAGTGTTTTCAGTTAATCCTGCTAAGTGTTTTGTACTGCCTCTGATTCTTGTTTGTATATGTACCCTGTAGTGTTTATAGCCTGTGGTTTATTTAGTCTTGTTCACTGTGTTGTTATTGTTATTCTTATTATTGTTCCTAGTCCCCTATTCACTGGTTTTCTGTATTTCCTTGTGCGCACTAATAAACACTGTTGATCTCTTCATTCCTGTCTGGTTATTTAGTGCTTTGTTATACCTGGGGCTGCCTTCCAAGGACCATGACCTGCTGGGTGCCTGCCGCACAAGCCTATCCCCACTATCAGAGGCCCTAGTGAATACTAGGTCCCAGTTAGACTCCACACCCTGGGAACAGCCTCATAACAAAAGTGATGTCACATGAGCCCTTTACTGTAAATAACACATCACTGTTCTCCTGTCTTTGGAGTTAACTATTGTCATGTCATTGACAAGGTAATACAACGGCATAGCTGCATGTGCTACATGTATTAGCATAAACACACACCTACTTCAACTTTGATCTATTTCATTTTTAATTATCAGTAACCTGGAACAGTAAATAGTTATGCACATAATTTTAATATTTAGAATTCACTTCTTAACACATATGAGATCGATCCAAAGTTGTAAATACTCTTTTTAATGTATTTTGTTTTTTTCACATTGTTACATGCTGGAACTGGAAGTATCTAGGAGACACAGCTAAACATGGATACGGGGTACATACGCTTGAAATGAGTCATGTAGATGCCACATATTTTGCGTTCAAATTGCGTGCAGTTCTGGTTTTGCCCCAATGATTTCAGCAAAAAGAAGGAATGAATTCTGCAATATTGCTTAATTCCTGATCCACAATCCTTGCAACTGGTCCTAGAAAAATGATCAAATTATTCAATTATTCAAAGATTGAATCAAAGCATCTCTAGCTACGGAACAAAAAACTGAATTTTTATTTCTGCGTTTGCAAAATATATCTCAGATTTGCCCCAAGATACTTGGGAACAAATTAAACAGTGCTTCCACTCTACAGTACTCTCTGGTATAAAGCCAGGATGCTTCACAATGATCCACAGATATAACCTACTTCAAACTAATTTAGCATGAAAAATGTTGTCATTACTCTTGTAAAGTTATATCCTTAACCTCAATGAGTAGAACGAGAGGCTGCACTCCCCCATCTCACCCACCCCATACCTCTATAGTTCATATTTTTTGTTACAAAGAATACTCTGTATATCCTGTAGCACTGACTACTGTTTACAACATCTAACAAAGCAAACAATATTTCATAAAAGAAAACAAGACTGCTATTATTTTCAATATTTTATTATGCAATCCACTTTTGTAATTCACTTTTTAGGTATTTGCTACTTGAGAAATATATATACGGTCCTCTGGCTGTCAGAGTCTGTCACTGTGGCAGTGACAGACTCCAAAACTTACCATGCTGCAGCTTACTCCGGAGACTTCCAGTAAGAATAGTGAAGCTTTTCAGCGTTGTTTAATACAACAAATGCATGTTTTAAAGAATCCAACGTTTCAATCACATAATGTGATTTTCCTCAGGGATAAATATGCAACAGGCAAGAAGGTACAAATAGATCAACTGAACATGTCATACAGTGAGGAATATATATAAAGAAAATAGACGCGCTTACCCCCTCTGTCGCACGTGTAACCAGCCTCGGAGCCGGGACGCTGTCTGTAAGCCCCGCCCTCCATGCCCTAGCAACGGCCGGAGGTTGGGCTGGCAGCGTGGCAGGCCGTCATTGGCTGCAGGCGTTACCATAGTAATCAGTGCAAACATATCACTGGGAGAGCGCTGAGAGCGATGTCATATCTGCAAGGGTAGACAAATAGTCAAAATAATGTAAATAAAGGCAGAGATTAAAGCTACAGACTGCTGCAAATAGCGCTGTAATGCGCAATGCTCAGCAGTTGAAATAACAGCTAGCAAAAGTGATGACATGTAGGACAGAGAAGACCATGCGAAAAAGCAACAAATAGAAATAAAAATAAATATAAATAACAATAAAAATAAAAATAACAATGAGAGACATAAAATGCAGAAACATTAGAAAGTTTAGAGCACTTCAAGCACCAGCATGTCCCTGCGTTACATGGCAGCCTGGATTGCTGCAACTTATAGTCATATAACAAAACAGGGATGTTTTTAGTGTTTTATAATGTATTAATAACTATAGGGGTTTGTTTGTTTGTTTTTTACATAGAAATTGGCCTTCACAATTACCTTTTTTTTTGTGGTTTGTATGTTAAACATGAAAAATATTGGGAAGACAATTTGTAAAATGCCAGTTTCAAAAAGGTCATTTTGGCGTCTTTTAATGGTGGTTTAACTCTTAGTAATTGCAGCGCTTTTGAAACTGTCATTCAAAAAGCCCCAAAATGTCATTAAGTAAATCTAGCCTCAAGTGTCCAAAATAGCTACTCTGGAATAGCAAACCCTGTCAGCTGCAGTTCCAGACATGCTTCCAAATAATATATACATACTGTAGATAAAAAGAAATCTAGAAATTTATATAATTTAAGTATTAAAGGTAACTGTTTAAATTGACAAATTAACCTATAACCTTAGAGTTAGCTTACATTTGCCTTAAAAATGAAATACAACTGAACAGATGTATATGTTTAGGGTAATCCTTACCCTAATCCTCTCCTTCTATTACCCTATCCCTAACCATCCATTCCCCGCAGCCTGACCCTAACTCTCCCTTCCCTGCATCCTGATCCTAACCCTAACCCTCCCCTTCCACAGCCTTAACCATAACAATGCCCTCCCCATAGCCTAACCCTAACCCTCCCCCTAAGTCTCTGAAGAGGTTACTCACATTCTCCTGGGGCGGGTCCGGCGGTGCTTCCGGAAACGAATGGGTGAGTATGGCGATCGGCACACCCACACATTCAGAAAAAAAAAAATCTAAATTGACTGCTATTCGAAATAGAGACACCGAAAAAGAACTTTCAGCTGTCTATACTTTGAAAAGACAGTCATCATAGTGGGGACTCCCACCGTTTAAAAGGAATGCCTTTCGTTAGATGGCAGCTTTTTAAACACTAGTTGTTGTTCATGCATCAGAGAGAACATTTGTACCTGTAAAGCTATAACAATAACGCACAGCACACATTGATGTCATGTTCTAACATTCACCCAGACAAGGATTTATTTTTTGGCAATTACCTGAGTACTGAAGAATGTCTTGATTCAGTAATTAGTATTTTATACAACAGAGTGTACTGTGTGTTGGACTTGTTGCAGTGTAGTCAAGCAGCACATCTATTCTATGTGTTTATAATTACAAATAGATTCAGCTTGTATTTATTAAACCTGTTTAAATTAGAGATAAGAAACAGCAGATTATTTTTGAGTAGGGTCAGACATTTGTTTCCTCCACACTTTTTTAATCATCGGTAGTCAATTCTCCAACAGAGGAGGTCACTGTATTCACATGGTGTGTCACTTGTATTGACTCCTGTGTGGTGATGTGGCAATGGTGTAAATGTTTGCATCACAGCAATAGGTGTCCAACTGCTTATAACCCAAGAGTTAGAAATAATAATGACTCCCACATCTGGGATCTATGTGAAATTCCCAGGCCATGAGGAAAGGGCTTGTAGTATCCGCATAAACCTTAATCCAGCCTCCCAAACTGATTACTTATTATTACAAAATATTGCTCTATACTATATGTTTAGCAAAATCCCAGTGATTGCATTATTACTAATTTTGTGGTGACAAAATAAACTTTATATACAAATAAACACCATCAACTGTTAAGCAGTTTATTCAGAGAGAGAAATGTATTTTTTATCTACACAAACACATTTTTCTTTAGGCTTAGTTCCATGAAGTACAGTTGCATCCCCGGTTCTGACATTAAGCTGTGTCTGTGATACCTGACTGTACGTTGCCACAAAACACTTTAAGCACAAAAAAATCTCTGGAAAGGAGTTATTGCCTACAGTCTATACACAACTTCACTTCTGCAAAATGGCCTTTTCATCTGCTGTATTATTTATATATCACTTCTGATTTAACTGCATTTTATTCTTCATACACACATAATTTACTCTTATAAAGAAGATGTTTCACGGCTTATCTTTTCAATGACTGCAAATATTCTATTTGTGTTGTTTTTGTAACGCACATCAAACAGAAATTGTCTTTGTCGGTTGAAGTGAAAGCACTTTGTTTGATGAGCAGTGGGAATCTGTAGGACACTAATAAGGTTTAACTGTTTTGACAGATACACAACCTGCTCCCACACAAGTATTTGTATTAAGAACATATTAAATCTGCCTTGAGCTGGGAAGGTATCACGAGTCAAATGACTTTTCAGGGCCATGTAACAATGATGGGCAGAACATATTTCTGGTAAAAAGGCAGTTTCATGAGTGGAAGTGAGTGAATGTTTGTCAAATTACAGTACATGTTTTAAGAGATGGTAAGGAATACATAATGGCAGTGTGCCTCTCCCACGCGGGGTGATTCATCTGTCAGGTTATGATTTTGTGATTGTTGTGTCCGTAAGCATTTCAAAGATGTGATGTCTTTTCAGAAAGGAACAAGTACATGATGGATTCTGCTTTGAATTATCTAAAGTTTGAGCAGCTATTTGATTTCTATATTTTCTTGCGATTGCTACAACTGGGAACACTAAGAAACACTTTTAGATATCACCTAATCTTACAATCTCATTTAGTGTTACAACAAGTCAGAATATATCTCCTTTTACTAAACCTTATAGATTGTAAGCTCTCTCAAGCAGGGCCATGTCTCCTCTTGTCCTCCCCCTTCCTCCACATTCATACATGCTCCATTTGCATTGATACTTAAAATGTGTTGTATTTCTATTTTGCTGTCAGCTTGGTACCATCACTTTTACCATCCTGTATTCTGTGTTTATGTTTACACTATATTCATGTTATTTCTATGCTTGTGAAGAGTGGTACTCACCTGGTCCAGGCGTCTGTGGGCTTGTGGACGCGGATCCGAGAGTGCTGGCTGTCTCTCCATGGACCATGGTGCATCTGCCAGGATTCACCATGGATCAATGAGGAGGCGGCACAGCGGATGTGGACACAGCCACTGACCAATCGGGGGAAGGCGTGGTGAGCCAATCAGAACTCGCCACATCATCAACTCCACCCCCGTCAAGCGGCATAAAAGCGCAGTTCACAGCGGAACAGCAAGGGTGAAGCAAGAAGAGAAAAACCAGGAGAAGAACTAAAGATGCTGGTAGAAGCCCTGCGGCCACAAGGAGAAGCCCCAAGGGCAGAAGAGGAAGAAGCCCCACACACTTCCTCCCAGTGAGGCGTTCAAACATTCCTAACTCTCGTTGCAGTTAGCTCTCTGTAATTGTTATCTCTTCCCAGGTGATGGAGAGTTTGGCAAATTTGGCGAAAGTCAACAAGCGGCCACAAGCTGAGAGAGGTTCCCCCAGACAGGTAGGACACCAGAAGGAGTAGGCATAGAATACTATAACTGTATTGTTGCCGCGTTACACTTGTACATATGTACAGTGCTGCAAACCCTTTTTTCCTTTCTGATCACAGGATCTCAAAATGGCCATTTACTGATATTGTGCAGACATCATGATTTAAGTGCAGACTAAACCTTTTGTGATTCTTGAACGTCGGTGTGAGTGCTAGGGGGCAGGATGTAAATTGTACATTATACACATTATGGGCCTGATTCAGAGATCCGGAACTAACGATAGTTCCGTGCGTATATTTAGGGTCGGATCGATTTTGCATTAACTGTGCATGCGTAGTAATAGTGCGACGCCATGTACGTTGAAGTTAAGGTTGAAAATGCCTTAAGGTCGGACTTGTGAATCGGGCGGAGACTAATGCGACCCTAAGTGCGGCGGAAATATACGGGCCTAAGGATTTGCATAGAAATGGGCGGGGGGGGGGGGGGC
>WWET01000423.1:401497-429298 GCA_011038615.1 Limnodynastes dumerilii
GGGACTAATGCGACCCTAAGTGCAGCGGAAATATACGGACCTAAGGATTTGCATAGAAATGGGCGGGGGGGCATTGAGATGAGGGAAAGTGGGTGCGCTTACAGAGTTAGGGCCCTAAATATACGCAACTAATACACATAGGGTCGTAAGTGAGTGCGGCCAGTTAGGGCAAGTCTATGGAGGTGGAAGTTAAGGTCCGGCCGGAGGTTGCGAGGGGAGTGACTGTTTATTCTGGTGGGTGTAACCTGTTCCGACCTGCCACTTAGATGCGTATATTTGTGGCCCGATCGCCGACGGATCTCTGAATCAGGCCCTATATCCATTGCCGTTTTAAGTGAGGACTGATCGGTAGGGTACTTTGGAGGTTACTCTGTGAAGCCACCCTGGCATGAAAGGCTGGATCCAACAGGGACCCAAAATCAGATCCCCACTGAAGCTACATTTGGAACCCCATCTGAAGTATGTAACCGGTCTAATGTCTCTGAAGAATATATTGCTTTACTAGACAGCCATCTTTCTGACCAGCTAGTGTTAAAAGTGCTTTATGTTGGTAGCAATAGTGCAATTAATGGGGCAACACACTGAGGGTCCTGTGCTAGGGAAAAGAAAAAGCTGCAATGTGATAACATTCTAAAACGATATTTCTACTTTTGCCATTGTGCTCTGCCCCCTCACGCTCACCAAGGCTTCTCATTGTCTACAGGGTAAATCTTATATACAGTACAATGGTCTGGATTCACAGTTACGTAGTTTTCGTCTTACGTACGTTGTTTTAAGAATTGAGCTACTACGCATGCGTAGTAGCTTATTTAAGCTATCTATGTACCATTTCTGTACGTAGATTGCGTAAGCGCGGTCTAAATGCAATCTACATATAGAAATGGTACGTAGATAGCGTAAATAAGCTACTACACATGCGTAGTAGCTCAATTCTTAAAACAACGTACGTAAGACGAAAACTATGGGGCTGATTCAGAGATGCGATTGTGAAAAGATCACAAATATACGCAATTAAGTTAAGATCTTAGCAGGTTACAGCCCACTGCATAAACAGTCACTCCCCTTGCAAACAGCGGCGGATCTTAAAGTTAGACCACCATTGACTAACCCTAACTCATTTGAGATCTTAAGGGAAGTAGTTGCAGTTAATTGAGATCCTAAGTGTCTGCCCGCGCCCACTTTCCCTCATCTCCCTGCCTCCCCCCGCCCATTTCCATGCAAATCCTTCAGATCTTAAACTTTCGCAGCACTTAAGATCTTAAGTGCTTGCGATCGATTCACAGGTCCGCGCTTAGCGAATTTAAGATCCTAACCTCTACGTAGACAGCGTTTGACTATTACTACGCATGCGCATTGATGCAAATTTTCTAAGATCCTAAATATACGCACCTAAGTTGCGAAAAAATCGCATCTCTGAATCAGCCCCTACGTCACTGTGAATCCAGGCCAAATATTTTTAGTCGTACTAATAGCATTCAGAAACACATTTTCCATCTACAGTATCTGTAAATCAGTTTTATGATTTACTCTGTGCAATATATAAATGCGAAGGTTGAATTATTTGACACAAATAATCTTATTGGTAGGAACTCAGTTTTGTAATTGGCATTGGCTTCATGACTTAATTTAACAATTGATACAGACATTGGTTCACCTACAAACTATAACACTGCCTGCTTAGATTGGGGTCTGTGTCCTCATTTAGGACCGTATTCAGAGTTCCGTTTCTTTAAAGTACACAAATATACGCACGGCCTTAGCAAGGTAACACCCATGACACTCCCCTCACACAGACAGGTTGAAGGTGACTTACGAGTGCCTCGACCCACCCGTATGTTTAAGTGTGCATTTCCGAGCATATTGCCGCCGTACGTGCATATCTAACTAACCGTGCCTTCACCTCGCCCTCAAATGGTCATTTAAATGCCTTATCCCACCCACTTACACGCATCTTTCACCGGACGGATTATAAACACGCCCCTCCATATGGATCTTCCCACGTGCGATTCACAAGTCCGTGCCTAATGGACATTTATGAGTAATATCAACATAGATTTTTAGTTACTACGCATGTGCAGTTCATCAGCTCTTAAAAGTACGCACAGAACTTCTCGCAAATATGCAAATATGGTTCTCTGAATACAGTCCTTAGTATTACATCCATATCTTCTCGCAGCTGCATAATCTCCCTGACCAATGGGTAATTAAATTTATTTAAATCAGATTACTGATTTTCCATATTTTATATTTATTTGCTATTGTTGTTACACACCACCGCAGACACCGGGTGGTGTGTAACGCATCAACAGCTGATACCACCCATCTCTCACTCCCCTCCAGGCCGTTGCTCTCACTGCTCCCCGCCTCCCGCAGCACCTCCGGCTCTCATGTCCCGGCGGCGGTCATCGGCTCACTCAGGGGCTGTATGGGCGCTGCCATCTTCCTCAGCAAGCATCCAGCGGTTCCCATAGTAACCCAGCTGCGAGGCAATCCTCTCTGGGGGCTGTTCTGTCTTCCCTGCAACTTGTGTCTTCACATTACCAGTCAGCTGGCAGGGATTTCTGGCGCGAGCAGAGCCTTCTCCCATTGGTTCCTTCCCCTTTATGAACCTGGCATTTACCTTAGGTAATTGCCGGTTATAGCATCTGCTACCCCGTGCTTCTTGCTACTTTCTTGCCTCTCTTATCTTCTGGTTCTTATAGCTTTCTTGAGTGCCCTCAGTATTCCTGCCTTGTTCCTTATTGTTCCCATTTTGTGTATATTCCCTTGCTCTCTCCTTACTGCCATACCTTTATTGTATTTTCCTATACCTTCCCTGTATGCTTGTCTGTGTGGTCTTTTGGGGCTAGTTTTGTGTGACTGTAGAGTGTATTCCCTAGTGAATCTGTCCAGTAGTGTTTCTCCCGGTACGTCCGTTTAGTGTTTTTTGGTTGTGTGTCTAGTATAGTCTCTTCTGTAACTGCTGCTCCCCTTTTTCCCGCTATTTCTTATCCAACCCCACTTGGCCCTTTTTCCTATTCCGGGTATCGTCTAAGGTTTGTATCCAGAAGAAGTCTCATCAGCTCCAGTCTATCCCCACCATCAGGGGCTCTAGCGAATACTGCAGACGGGCACTGGCTCTACCTACTGGTGAGTTACCTGATTCCTCTCCTGTTTGTCATTTGTGTCTGCTCATCCGGTACAGGGAGTATCTCTATTGTACTACCCTGTCCAGGAGATCCGTAACACTCCTGGAGATCCGTAACAATTGTTATGTACAAAATCAGTAACCTAGGACTGTGTCCAAAATCCTGAGTGCAATGCGCGAGGACCTGCAGTTACTAGTTGCATTCCAATATTTCTTTTTAATATCTTTATAGGTGATATTGCCTGTGTGCCTGTGAATTAGTGATGCCACTTTATAGATAGTTGGTATGACCTCATGTAGAAGACTGTGTTCAGTTCTGGAGGCCATATCTCCAGAAAGACATAAATACATTAGAGACTGTGCAAAAAGCAACTAAAATGGTCCATGGCTTATGTCACAAAACATACCAAGAAAGGCTAGAGGAACTAAACATGTATAGCTTGGAGCAGAGAAGGGAGAGGGGGGATAAGATAGCAAGTTTCAAAGATATCAAGGGTTGTGATCGGCTAGAGGAGGGGGGATTTTTTTGAAGGAAGAGGTGTAATAGAACACGAGGGAATGAATATAAACTGGAGGGCGGTAGATTCAGAGGAAATGAGCGGAAAAATTACTTCACTGAAAGGGTGATAGATAAGTGGAATAGCCTCCCATCTGAGCTGGTTGAGGCTAACACAGTAGAACAGTTTAAAACATGCTTGGGATAAATATAAGGATATCCTAAATCTCAAACTAAACTAAGGGTAAATAGAGTCTAGGGTCAGTAAGGTTTTAAGTAAACAACTGGGCAGACTGGATGGGCCATGTGGCTCTTAACTGCCGTCACGTCTATGTTTCTATGTTAATCTGTACTTGCAGTTCCGCAACATCAAAAGATCTTTTTTTTTTTAAGTCTGGATCATTGCACAGTCAGTTAGCGTGTATATACTGCACATTGTACTAATAACTACTGCCCACCTGCAAGCGCATCACGGTTGTCCTGTCGGAAGGTGTCGTTTGTTGTAAGTGTGGGTAAAGCAAACTGCATTCTAATTAGGAGAATGCAAAATTGGACGAAATATGATCTGGCAGCATGGAAAAGAGGTGAAGGTTGGAGGTCTGGAGTCAGTCCCTTAGCAAGTAATAGCAAGTGCTCTAGAGAAATACTTTAGGTATTAATCTAAATCAAATGTATCCCAAAGAACTGCCATACAGTACTACAAATAAAAAGCATCATAAAATAATAAGTCTGCAGAAATAGCATTAAAGAACTCTCACAAATTGATCTTATTTTAGCTGGCCGTGCTTTACTGTAGAAAGCCATAAAAGGAATATGGGTTGCAGGGACATACATATGATAAGAATCTATGCACATTTATTGTTCAACGCCTGTTATGTTTCTTATAGTATTTTAGCCGTAGAATCATTTATACTAATGTTCTCTACCAGTTAAGCATCCAAGTAATCACATACCTTTGTTATGGCCACATTATATAGCAATTGATATTCTCCTATTTTGTATATTCACACCTCAAGGGATTTATACATTTCTTTGTTTATTACTTTTAAGAAGAATAAAGAACATTGGTTTAACCTCCAAAGTAATAGACAGAAAAAAAATCTCAATCAACAACAAATAGGATTTTTCAAACGTATCTGAAGATGATGTTGCCCACGAGAGTCACACCTGACCCTGCACAGATTTTACACTTTGCTTTCTGTTTTTTTCATGAATACCTCCAACTATTTGAAATGCAATTGAGATCTCTATACTCAGAACCTGACTCAGACCTTTACCTTTTCCCTGTTTTCTGTGTGTCTGGATCATATTTCGTCTATGTTTGAGTTCTGTGCATTTATCTTTGATACCTGATCATTGCTGCAAGGAGTGGTTAGTAGGGGACTCACAGGGACGTCTGGATGTGACAGACCTGTGATTACAGATTGGGCACATCTAATAATTGCAGGTCTTTACACATTGCACAGTTAAGCTTGAGTATTATAATAATTGCTAAATAAAATAAAAATCCTTTAGAGGTCTTTAAATTGTGCTATTTTCTATTGTTCATATTTTTTCAGCCTAAAGCAAAGTTCCCAAAGCGCACACCATCAGAGCACTGACGGATTGCCATGCATCCAGCGCCAACTAACAGGCTAAGTTCATGTTACACAGTAAGCAGTCTGAAGAAAGAGAAGCAACATACAGCAAAAGATCAGCTAAAAAACTAGGTATGGAAATGGAGTCAGGGGCTTTGAGAGACAGAGGAGCGTGCTTGGAGAGATGGAGTAAAGGGTCTGAAGAGATGTTGTGGGTGAGGACCTAGGATCCAGTGACCATCAAGCAGTACGGTTTAGTATAATGACTGAGAGAGACACGTGCCACACAAAGACATGGGTGCTAGATTTTAGGAAGGTGGATTTTGTGAAAATGGGGAAAGGTAAGGGATTCTTTGGCAGAGTGGAGGCACATGAAAGGAGTTCAGGGGCAGTGGGGAAATTTCAAAAAGTCATTATTAACAGCAACAGATCTTGCTGTTAATAAACTCAAGAAAAAGAAAGCCAATGTGGTTTACAAAAGAGGTAACAACTATGGTGAAAGCAAAAAAGATGACATTTTGGAATTATAAGCAAACTCAGAGTAATGATGACAGGGAGGAGTATTTTACAAAGCAGAAGGAGGCTAAAAAGGTTATCAGAGCAGCAAAGGTACAAACTGAGCAAATGGCCCACTTGGTACAAAAAGGGGACAGAAGCCTTTTTAGGTATATAAATGAGAGGCAATAAACTAAAGAGGGTATTGTAAGACTCAATACGGAGAGTGGGATTCTTGTTGAGGGTGAGGGGGCTGTGGCAGATCATCTTAACAAGTATTTCTGTTCAGTATTCACAAAGGAAAGAAATGGGTAGACTATTAACAGAATGGAGGTAATTACTACTACTTTCACGGAAGGACGGGTAAAAGAACTATTTAATGGGACCAGATGGGATACATCCAAGGATACTAAAAGAGCTTAGAGGGGTGCTGGCAAAACCATTAACTGAATTATTCAATTAGTCACTAATAACTGGGGTGATTCCAGAGAATTGGAAAATAGAAAATGTCGTCCCACTGCATAAAAGTGGAAGAAGGGAAGAAGCGGCAAACTACCGACCAGTAGTAGGGAAATTGATGGAAACATTGTTAAAGAAACAAATTGTACAGTATCTTAAATCCAATAACTTACAGGATCCCAAGCAGCATGGATTCACTGGAGGAAGATCATGTCAAACAAATCTTATAGAATTTTTTGACTGGGTCAGTAAAGTATTATATAAAGGGAGAGCTGTAGACATAACTTATATAGATTTTAGTAAGGCTTTTGACACTGTGCCACATCACAGACTGTTAAATAAGCTGGAAACTTTAGGTATGGCTACATGGATACGATCTTGGTTACAGGATAGACAACAGAGGGTTATAGTAAATGGAATCCCTTCTGGGGATGGTAACCTGTGAAGTACCCCAGGGTTGTGTAGTTGGACCAGTACTATTTAATATCTTTATAGGTGATATTGCCTGTGGTTTCGAGGGAAAAATATGCCTTTTTGCAGATGACTGGGGTCAGGCAGTGGGGAAGGGAGGGTTAGGGTAATGAAAGGGGAGGGTTAGGGGTAGGATTAGGGGAAGGGTTGGGGTAGTTTTTAGCCTTACCTTTTGGAGCACTGCGTTAGGTGCTCCGTGGATCAATTGCTATGCCTCATCGAGGTATAAGCAATCGATATCCCAGCCAGTTTGAAACTGGCTGGGAGAGAACGGCCCTATTGAAATAGGGCCATTCTTAGCGGGGACCCACAACCCAGAAAATGAGGGGTGATCTAGGTAGACTGGAGGAATGGTCAAGAGTGTGGCAACTGAAATTTAATGCCAAAAAATGCAAAATCATGCACTTGGGGCACAAAAACTCAATATATCATTAATGGCACTACATTAGAAACTACTGAGGTGGAAATGGATCGAGGAGTCATTATTTCATGTGACTTAAAGGTAGCAAAGCAATGTAACAAGTAGCAGAAAGAGGGAAGTAGTGAGTCCCTTTATAGATCGTTGGTACGACCTCATCTAGAATACTGTGTTCAGTTCTGAAGGCCATATCTTCAGAAAGACATAAATACATTAGAGACTGTGCAAAGAGCAACTAAAATGGTTCATGGCCTGTGTCACAAAACATACCAAGAAAAGCTAGAGGAAGTAAACATGTATAGCTTGGAGCCGAGAAGAGAGAAGGGGGATATGATCGCAGCTTTCAAATTTATTAAGAGTTGTGACCAGCTTGAGGAGGGGGGGATTTTTCAAATTGAAATGAGCGGAAAAATTACTTCACTGAAAAGGTGATAGATAAATGGAATAGAAAAGAAAAAAGAAGTACCGCACAGACAGTATATCAGATTATGGTGCAAGCCATAAATAGTAAAGGAATCATTAAAATTGCCCTTTTTATTGCATAAGTGGGTGCTATCATGTGCCAATTATATATATGGAAAAGATGTCCAGTAAGGCAACTGTAGAGGTAGCTACTGTACCGCACAGAAAAGGGACCACCTTTAGGGATGCACATCTCAGGCAATTTAAGATATAGGGGTAGATCCAGAACTACGTGTGCTGTACGTTTATTAGCGGAGCGTATTTTCGTGCACGTAAGTTCGCTACACTCCCCTCGGCACACCCCTTGCACGGACGTATTTTGTCAAGATACGCTGCCTAAACCCTACCATAACTTTTTCAGACGTAACTGTGTACGTCCGCTAACGGACGTATAGACTACGTGAACGTACGCAGCTTAGCACGCCCATACTGTACACTTTAAATACCACCCACCGCCTACTTCACGTAATTCAGACGTATTTTGGATGAACGTAAATTAGGCATGCCCACACTTAAGTATTTACGTGACACATACGTAAATGTCCCATACGTTCAGAATTACGCTTCGTGAATGTGCGTATTTTCTATGGAGCGCATGCGCAGTGCGGTACAATCTGCGATTGTACGTCTGCCACGCGTAAAATTGTGGGGAAGTGTTGTTCTGGATCAGGTCCATAGTCTTTATTGGTCAATTTAAAATATTGGGGGGGAGGGCAAAAAATTGTTTGGCTAGGGAAAATGTTGACAGTTGGATCACCTTAGCTCAATAAATAACATCACAATATGTACTGATACCCTTATGGAAGACTCTTCTGTAATTGAAGTGAAATGCTGGTTTGGCATGCCAGGTCATCAGTATTAAATCACATGTGTGTTCTTACAGAAAAGGCTAAAGGGGAATAGGTCCATTCAATTGAGTGAGGGGTGATTAAGATAATAAGTGTAGTCACAGTTATTACTATGCTGTGAACAAGGTGCCTGGAAGCTGCAAGTAAGTCTCCAGTTCCACCTATTTCCTATCCACATAGATTATAGCCAGGTAAGTTGAGCGTCAGAGGTATGCATAATACATAATCCCTGCCATCTTAAAAATAAAAACAGTAAATAAAAAAAAGCAAAACAATAAAGTTGCCTCGCGGCAACGCTTCATTCCTGATGGAGCTCCTATGTGTCCCTAATTCATAGAAAGGAACAATCTTACCATTGGTGAGATATAGTGGACAGAGAGGGGAGACTGGAGACAAACCCACGAGGAAGTATCGGCACCTGAGAGACACTGACGCGCGTTTCGCTGTTGCTGTCTCAAGGCCCTTTGAATGCTGTATAGAAGTGCATTTGAATAAATTTTTTTATTTCAGTTGGATGATTAAGACACTAGAGGCTTCACCACTCCAGAGAGACACATAGGGGCTGATCCAAAACTCTGGATCAGCCCCTATGTGTCTTTAAGAGCATTCCAGAAGTGTGGCTCTGGATCCATTCGTAATTGTGGTCTTTTAAGACCAGTGATATAAGGATCAAACATAATCAGTTTACATTTGCTTCCCAAATTATCCAGACATAAATGTACTGTTATGTATAATAAAAATGTTGTTTATGTGTCACACAAGTATTGTTAACTGACTATCTAAAACAGGGTTGCCAACTCTCCTGGAATATTCAGGAGACTCCCATAGTTTTGGCCGTTCTCCCAGTATCCTGGGACAGCCGGAAAATCTCCCACATGCCCGACACCCAATTAATCACCAGTGTAATCCCTAGAGTTACTAGGGATTGGTGGGACTTGATGATGTCATCAAGTTCCGCCCACCCCTTTAACACCTGAGATCACACAGGTGATTGACAGAGGGTGGGGCTTAATGATGTGATTTGCATAAATTGCACCATTAAGCCCCGCCCCTCACAGCAGTCTATGGCTTCCCTCCGGGTTCTCCCGGATGGAAGCTTTAAATAGTTGGCAACCCTGATCTAAAACCATAATGTTGCAATATTCTCAGGCAATGTGTACATTAGTTCCAATAAACAGCAAGAGACAGTGACAATTCATGTTCCTTGCAATTAGCCATATTCAAATGAGTCTTTTAAATCATGTAAAGAATGCAATAAGATGCTGTTACAAATGCAGACCTCAATGAGGTAGGAAAAGTTAACAATATTACATCTGCCACAGAAATAGCTAAATCATATTTATTCACACCTGCTCCATATCTGGGAGGCATTTACATAATGACAAGTTCTAAAGAATGACAAGACCCATTTGAGTCACTAACTTTGTATTTGTGTCAAATGCTATAAGTGTCATGATGAAAAAAATACATAAGGAGAAAACTTCACAGACTCATTTTATTTAACCTTCCTGACACAATCAAGTACTTTCATGCAAAAGTATAATTAACCACTAGTGTTCACAATGAAATGCAATCTATGATGTGTTATTCATTTGACGTGTGTACACATTTTTCATTAATTTGTGGCATATTTTTTCCCTTTTCTCTGTATTGCAAAGTATGTCATACAGGAAGTCTGTGTCAAGTGTCACATGATAAACGTCAACTATTCATCCAACCAGAGATGAAACATTAGTATTGACTCTGCATCTTAATTGAAAAAAAAAACACACGGGTCAATGATCTAATTGCAAGTACTCAAATAAACTGAACTAGGAAAGAGTTTACAGTGAGTACAACAATGATAAAAAATTAACCAGACAAGATTCTAGGTTACCAAACAATAGTTCCAACCATGCCCCCTTTCAGAAAAGTGAGTATATGTATGTGGTTGCAGTCTTGTTAAAGACTTTGGGCCGTATATGCGGTCTTTCAGACCGCATATATGCAATCTACGTACCAAAACGATACATAGATTACGTACAATAGTTACTACATATGCGCTATCCTTACCGCTGTGTGTGTAAGACGGCTGTAGTTGAGGATCTGGCATTTATAGGTTAGCAAAAGGATTTTGTACATAGTTGCCTACTTCTAATTTCTTCCCTCTGGGAGATCTTGGAGGGAGGAAAGAAATGCCGGTATGGAGGTGAGGATTGATGATGTGATTTAATGTAAAGCGTTACTGAAGCCCAGCCCCTGTCTGGTAAATCTACAAATTATACTGTTACTAGGAATGGACAGACCTTGATGCTCTAGTAACAATAGGGCTCCAGTAGGGAGACCTTGATTTTAATGAAATCATAGACTCACTCTCATTGTGGGAGATTTGTGGGCTCTCATGGAGTACCAAAACTATGCCCCAATTTACATGTATATAACTATAAAGCATAGCTGACCAAAATGATTTACCATGAGTCCAGTAAGGTGTGTCCAGGCTGTGCACTGAGATGGTGAATATTGTTGAGAAAGGTCAGGAATGGATGTCCTTCAATAGATGTTTCCAGGAAAATTATTCAATATCTTGTACTTGTTTAACCCGTACAATTCTAGAGTAAAATGCACTTACTGCACTTAGAAAACTGTCTTCTTGCTGCTATATATATGTGTGTGTCATATAAACACTGGTACAGGGGTACTGCAGTGTAGCTTGTTTCACTAACACTTAGAAAATGTGATAAATGTGATACATTACAATCACATATATGGACTCCCATTCATTTACCAGTTGTCACTACAGGAAGTGTAATAAGTAAAGGAAAACATAGTAAACATCACCATGATTAAATCTGATCCCACCATAAACTAAAAGCTTTTCAGTTTGTGCTAAAATGGGGAATTTCGTGTCACATCATTTCGTGAGTTTGAAAGATTAACTGTAAGAGACAGAAATATATCCAGATCATTTATAAGATACTAAACAACCTTGTACATGTAATGCATTTTCTACCAAATGAGTGAAAACAAATATGGAAAGAAAAAACAATGTTATATATAAAGTCATTTATTAACCTTTATTTAGATGGAATAAGCAGCACTTTACAGATATGTATTTCTGTAGCAATTATTCTGGTAATATAAAAGCAGCAAAATTTGCCTTGATTTAAACTGAAGATGACAAGTCTTTATTATAAAGCGCTGACAGTGAAAAATTTTATATATCTTTACTGTTACCCATTGGTTCATTGGTTGGAGGATTTTTTCACTCTTATATTCAGATAACATTTATAAATCATTTGCTGCTATTATATGTGATAATGTAACACACTGCCTAGGCTTAACTTAATCTATCTATCTATCTATCTATCTATCTATCTATCTATCTATCTATCTATCTATCTATCATTATTATTATTTATTAACAGTTTTTTATATAGCGCCATCAGATTATGTAGCGCTTTAAAAAGAATATCACATTCACATCAGTCCATATCCCATTGGAGGGTACATTCTAAGTTCCTTAGCACACACACACATTAGGTTCAATTTAGTCTGTAGCCAATTAATTGATTCATTATAATTTATATTATAATTTTATAGATATTAACCCTTAGTGATGAGGGTTTATATTAACAATGGCTATGAACATAAATGGGTTTTTGTTATAAATAAGATCCATGGATGATAAATATTGTGGCAAGCAATCTTGACAATTAACTTTAATTTCTCAGAACTTATTTTACTACTTAACTATTATATAATGCTATACAAAAAAATGGATCTTGTGTACATAAATCAACTTCCTGCAAATTAACGTGGACATTTTCATTTTAATAATGATTTTAAACAAGACTGATAAATATAAACTGTCTCACATACATCCTAGTTTTTAAGTATTTTCAATGTGCTAATACCATGAATTACCTGTTACATTTTTCTGCTTTGCACATTTTCTGAAATTACCACTTATGTACTATTATTTTGGTTCATTATTTAGAATTCAATTAATCATGAGTGTATATAGAAAAGATTACAGTTAATTACAAAGAGAAGGCACAATACATTTTTTCATTTTCCGTGACTAACAATTCAGCATGCCCAGGTAATACTATGATTACTAGAAATTAAAAGCGACCTTCTCATAAACACCTCATTATTGTCATCTGTTTCTAAAACCTTTCCATGATGTGTTTATAATAATGAAAACATGCATGGAAACAATATATGTATGACTCCCACACAAAATAGCAATTTTCTGTATCATTTTATTAGTGTTCTTATTCACACATGGTAAGATATCAATTACAGCACACAGAACAATAGCTCATATATTTAAAATAATTAAACTCACATTGTTTTGACTTTAAGTTATTTTATAAGAGCTAACATAGACAGTTAACGATTAAAAAAATATATAAGTATGTTTAGATGAGTCTCCCTAAAAAGGAGGGTAAAGGGAGTGTAACTTATGTGGTGTGCTATCAGGAGGCCTGTGTTTTGGCCCAGCTTTGAGACTGGTCTCAGCCTTGGGGTACCAAGTAAAATTAAAACACTTGAATAAAATCATTTTCTACCACAGCAGATGTTTGTAATGGTTCAGTAATCCATCCTTTTTCCTATCTGCAGGCAGAGTATGGCCTCCTGGGGCCTGAACACCTTTTGTACATCCAGTTAGTCCAGAAATGGCTGTATCTTTTCTTAAGCTGAAGACTGGTGACAAAGGAATGAAGCATTAAATGATAAATTAATATATATATTTTTTAGGGTTTACTGCACTACAGCCACTGTATAGAATCATTATGCTTTAGGATATAACAGGTAGGTAATTGGTAAGTATACAACCATATAAATAACAGACATATCTTATATATCTTATATACAGTAAACATAAAGTCCCTCTTTTACTTACTTACTGTCATTGACAGCACAGATCATCCAATCAGGAAGACTGCTGTGTGACATAGGGAAGAATGATTCAAATAGTCTGGAAGGAAATCTTACCACATATCACATCAGTAACAAGTTGTTTTGATGTATACAATTCAGCTAAGAAAGTAATTAGTGTCTCAGACAAGGTGGGCAGATGGTTAAAGTGAGCTCAGCACACACTGAGACACTGCAAGCAGCATTGAATTTGATCTGTCCCTGAAATGTAGGTTTTCCTAACATCAATCCTAGCCATCCCCTTCTTACAACCTAACCCGAGAGCCAACACTAGGAATTTTAGCGTCAGGGGTAACAGGAAAAATATTTACTATAGAACCTCTGACCTTAAGTGAACTACAGGGTTGGTTTTCCCACCAAGACAGTTCCAACTGGCACTGACATATGCAGTCGTATGACTCCATTGGGTTCAGTGGCATGGGCACGTATGCATCATTATTGCTGACAAAATTAGACCAATATTTTTATGTGACCTGATATAAACTTGAAATCTTCTTATAGACTTTATTTGCAAGTAATTGATATGCATTCTTGAGAGTTGATGTAACAATGTTTTCCTTGTGTCTTTGGTTGGCTATGCAGGATGAGCAAAGAAAGCTTATAGTATCAGTGCAAAAAAATTGGAGTCTCTCCTCAGATGTATCTGCTGTAGTTGAATTAACAATGTTGCAGGTGATACAATTGTCACGGTTCCCTTCTAAGGGCCTGATCTAGACCTACGCTCATGAAACGCTCATGTGCGTAGCGTATTTACGCCGGCGTACCTCCGATGCACTCCCCTAGGCACTCCCCTTGGTTGTACTTACTCTTGATTCTTACACCCAGCAAACTCTACCCTAACTTTTCTGATCGTAACCGCGGGCGGCTGTAAGCTCCTTTGCGAAGTTACGATGCTTAGCACACCCATACTGTATGATTTAAATGCCTCACCACACCCTCGGTGCGTATTTACGGATTTCGTATGCTAGGCATGCCCCCTTGAGCGTTGTTACAAGGCTGATACGCTCAAGGCTCATACACTCAGAATTTCTGAGCGTAACATCTGCCCCGCGCATGCGCAGTAAGTACAAATGGCCATTTTTACACTTACGACCATCGTAAAAATGCAGCCGAGCGTAGTTCTGGATCAGGCCCCAAGTCTCCAGCACCACCTGAGAACCCCACAGCATATGCCCAGAAGGAGTCACCTTTTCCTCAGAGAAGAGCTAGCTACAGGAAAATTCACTGCATCCTGTATTGTCCTAATACTGTACATGTGACAGATGTAAAATAAAGTTTCTCCTTTAATGTACAATATATACATTACTAACTTCATCTCATACTTCTACAGCAACTCTATGTTTTCTTTACTTTAAAAATTATGAGCATAAA
The DNA here is from genome assembly GCA_011038615.1 of Limnodynastes dumerilii. NCBI lineage: Eukaryota > Metazoa > Chordata > Amphibia > Anura > Limnodynastidae > Limnodynastes > Limnodynastes dumerilii. Next base: position 416,145 of record WWET01000423.1, read on the forward strand.
AATGTATATTGTCTGTTTAAACATCCACGTTTAACTGAGAAGGTTAGAACTCCAAGCAACAAAGGTGTTATTTGGTCAGTTGTTGGCAAACACAGACCAGTTGTTTGATTTTTGTGAGGGAAGTAATGATGTGGACTGAGAACAAATATTAAGTCCACAGACAGCCATCCGTGTAATATAAATCAGCTTTTAGTTTCTGAAATGGCAGATAACGGGAAGCTGGCATAAAATACAGAGAGGCTTGTTTTATTAAAAGAAATCAAAGACAACGACAAAGCTGACTGTCGGATATTAGGGAATTCAAACTAAATTTAAGAGATCACAGCAGGTCATAGAAAAACAAAATCTAATCCAAAATTCGTAACATAAAACTATTGGGAATACTGATAATATGCTATTATATCTATATATTAAAGCAAATACAGTACAGTGTAGAAAATGCTACATTTACAGTCTATCCTACTCTTTTTGACTGTTTTGGACACTTTTTGATCCCATTTGAGTTGCATGCGTGGAGGAGGAGCCATAAAGTGCACACACAGTCCCTGATCCAGAAACCCACATGTTTTCTGTACATGTGGGGGTCTTAAATTCTACATGGAAGAAAGAAGTGAACTCCCCCTGTCACTCCCCTCTCTTGTGAGGAGATTGTGTGACTTATGCTGCCATAATGCAGCGTTAAGTCACATGAGCGGATCGGCGATCCGTCCAAGCTAATCCCATCCACACTGTACAATTTAAATGCTTCCCCCTGCCCACCCCGTGCAAACATTTTTATAAGGCAGAAAGCTTAATTTTCATTGTGCCATCTGCTGGGGCTATAAGTCAAACAGCTTGTAATAGATGAGCTCAAGCTTATGCTATGATATTATTTTCACAAATGTTTCCCTATTTTGACATATTTTGGTAATTTGGATCTTCCATTTATGGTTAGATTAACTATTGAGACGGTATATAAATAAGGGGCTGCATCCAGAATTAGTAAGAACATGCAATTATTGGCGATCACCTGTCTGTATGTACTGTGTCTGCAAGGTAGGCGTGGTGGGTGTGATAAGGTATTTAGATCTTGGCTAAGCCCTTATGTACGATCCAGTATTCTGCACAGGAGGAGATCAGGGGGGAGTGTACTGTTCTCCTCCGTGTGGAATATAGGATAGCAAAGTCCATACATTCATAGACGCAGGGCTGCGAACATACTTTATGGACTTTGCACTTACATTCTGATCCAGTCCAAGGTTATTAGTAATGTTTTCTATTATATTAACTAATAAAGAGTATTGGAATTTTTTTTATAGCAAAAGAGTTACGTGTACATTGTTTAGCAGAATTTATAGTGTGATCTGAAATAAATGAAATAAATGAAAGCTTGAAACAAAAAAGTCCTTTACGTATAATTCACATCTCCATTTTATGGGGGATTGTTTAGAAATGTTAGGGTAGGGTCCTGGTAGCATAGCTACCGTATGAGCCAGCGTGCAGCAGACCCTTACTGCCACTGTGGGCGGGGCAATGACCACATTGGCAACGGCGGTTTGGATCCCGTCCTTCATCATTATGTTTAGCAGAGTAGAGGGTACAACAAGCTGAGATGAGCTTCTCTTCCCTTATTCTCTAGTAAGATTTACCATCAGAGGATAATGAAACAAAGTAAAACATAGAATTGTTACTGGCGAAGGGGCCTGATGGGGATTTCAGAAACAAATAAGTATAACTAAATAATCCTAAATCCTATGTAACTTTTCTGCTCTGTCAGTTAAATAAATAATCCTTATGGTGTGCCACCATCATAGTGTTGCCTCTGTTAATTTAATGGCATTCATTTTGAATCATTTAGCCCTGCTGCTGTTATCATTATATTTTCTATGTTGAACTATAAAAACCTGTGCTTCTTGCTGGCTTTCTCTGAGGTTCATCGTTTTACCCTTTAGGTTTGAAGACTTTAATGACATAATAGCTGATAATTATTCTGCATGGGATGTTTTTCTCTGCCTGTGGCTTTTTGGGTACTGGGATTCTTAGTTAGGATTTATTTAGTTATTTTCCATATCAAGAATATCAGATTCCTACATCGTGTGTGAAATACAACTACTGCCAATGTCCTGTGTACATCAGCATTGACCCATATATCACTGAACACTCAGCTATTTCCCAAAGCAAAAACTCAATCTTTACATATCATTGGAAGATTAACGTTTCTTAAAAAGTATTTTAGCAAACCAGGGGGCTAAATATATTACAGATCAGAAAACCTTAAATATGCAATATCTTTACTTCTTAAGTAATGCACTTTTTGTCCCAGAAGCTCTACTTAAAAAATTTCTATATATTTTATTGCTAAAAGTATTTCCCATTTTAGGTAATAGACCTACCTATAAATTTATTTTTAAAATTATGGAAAAATAAGTATATACAGTAATACATTTAACCATATTTTACTAAAAGAAATACACCAACTGTTAGAATATTAACTGTGAACAATGTCTTGTAAGCAAGACTAATTTGCAAATGCAAAATGCAAATAGGTTGTTTAAACAGAGAATGTATTAAGTAGTGGCTGGATTTTTTCTTAAAATTGTGCTATGAACAACAACATAAATGATTTGCAGTTTTATAACACAAAGTAATAGATTTGCTGCCTGTGATTTACATACAATGCTTCAGGGTTTAAAATTCCAAATAAATCATTGTGGTTTGTCTTTTTTGTTGTTTTTTTTTTAACCAAAGCTCATGCGGAATGGCCATTTTTCAATTGGTTTACCAAAACATGTGACCTCCTATGACTGATTAATATCCTGGCATTTCTATAAATTTATAACTGATTTAGGCCAGTGGTGGTTTAGTGATAAGGGAGAGAAAACTAGTAAGCAAGAAGAATGATAGCAATATGTTTCTTTATTTCTTTTGTTGATTTGCTATCTCACTTAATAATATGAAAATTTCTATGTGTAAATTTAGTGTGTATTTATAGCATCACCATATTACACAGTGCAATACAAAGAAAAATAAAATCATTATTTGCTCCAGTAATTCCCTTCCCTGCACGGTGCCCTTGTATGCTTTCAGTCCTCCAAATTGTGTCCCTGTATTCCTCCAGTCCTCCAAATTGTGGCCCTGTATGTCTACAGTCAATCTTTCTCCCACTGTATGTCTCCAGTCACTCTCTATTCTGACTCAATAACCAGGCTGTAAGTGCGAGGCTCCTGAGACAGTCCCTCTGAGTATGTCTGTATTGAACCAGTACTCACACCAAGAAACTTTGTCAGACAGTGTCAACTCAACTGAAGAGGCATGTGTGAAGAATACAGATGAGGTTTATTTCAAGCAAATATTCTTGTAATTATGCACAAAACAGTAGGTGAAAAGATGATACTTTGCCAAAGCTCAACAGAAGCCAACACAGGGCTAAAATGGTAGACACACAATGAGCTAGAGACAAGAAGAAGGGGAGGAGTTACTATCTCAGAGCCTAGCTACAGGAAATCAGGAGGGACAAATATAACCAAATGCAAAGCTTTGCAATAGTAACAAGACAGTAAAATAACAGAATATGAAACACATATGTCGTGGGACATGACACTACCCATCTGAAATCTTTAGATTTCACAATAAATCAAACATTATAATAATGTCTTTAGATAAAGTCCAGAATTGGATCCTGCGACTTGTAAGACAAAAGAGAGAACATGCAACAATAACAACACATAATAATGGACAATAATTCTAGTCCAAGTCTTGTGGTTGAAAGTCTTGAGGTCTGATATCCACAACAGTAGGGAACTGTAAGATGAAGTTCCAAGTAATAAACCCATCTTCAGATTGGGAAAGCCACAATTTGCTAACACTTCCACCCACCCACAATAAATCCAGATAACAAATTGTTGATAGTATATAATAGCTGGAAATTTATAGTGGAATGCTCCCCGCCATGAGCTGAATCTGGTGGCCAAGTCTTTCTTTATGTGATATCTTCCTTTGGAATAAGAAACACAAGTTCAGTGATTGGGCAGAAGAAAACTTGAGTAGAGCCTCCTTTGGTCACTTTGACCTCCACCTTCCAAGTCTTTCCATCATCACTAGGGACAACCTTGGTGATAAGTCCCATTGGCCATTCGTGATGAATTTGAAGCAGATGTAGATGCTTTGTCTTCCAGCAATGCCAGAACTCATTGGACAGGTGTTGCACCTGTTTCCATTGACGCCTGTAAATGTCACTGTAGTTTAAGATGTACGGTGAAAGTCTCGTTCCACGGTCAGTTGGATTAAGGCCAGTGGCGATGTGATGCCACTGCTCAGCATTGGAGAGACTTCTGATGCGCTCTACTCTGTTGCTGACGTATACAAATAATTGTTTTGTTTGGATGTGTATATAACAAAGCACGACTTTGCTTTCTTTGTAGAATGTAAATGAATCAATTACAGCATCCATTTAATCCTTTATGACTTCAGCGATTTCTATTGCTAGCACGGCTGCACAAAGCTCGAGCCTTGGCACAGAGTGTGCAGGTTTTGGGGTTAGTTTGGCCTTACCCAGGACAAATCAACAGTGTAGTTTGTTGTTATTTCCAGTGATCCTCAGGTAGGCTACTGCAGCTATGGCTTCAACCGAGGCATCCGAAAATATGTGTATTTTTCTCCTGATGACAGCTGAAAGGGAGCTGGGAGTATAATAACGTGGGATTTGGAGTTGTTCTAAAATCTTCAAAGACTTCTTCCATTTCTCCCAGCTTTGTTGTTTCTCAGTAGGTAGAGGAGTGCCCCAGTCTACGTTCTCCAGGGTAAACTGTCTCACCAACATCTTGCCATGGATGGTGACTGGGGCTACAAACCCAAGAGGGTCATAGATGTTGTTCACGACAAAAACTCCTCGTTTGGTGAAAGGTTTGTCACAGTCTGACACTTGAAAAGCAAATATGTCTTGTTTGATGTCCCAGAGCAGGTTTTTCAAATTGGTGGCATGATCATCAGTGGGGAATGCTTCCATTACCTTCTGGCTGTTGGAGATAATCTTGTGGAGCCTAAGGTTTGCTACAGAAAGCATTTCTTGTGTTCTGGTGAGTAGATCAATTGCCTCTTCGCTTGTGGGTAGGGATTTCAGTCCATCATCAACATAGAAATTATTTTCAACAAAATGAAGAGCGTTGGATCCATAGTCTTTTTCACCTTTCTGGGCTGTCCTCCTAAGTCCATAGATTGCTAAGGCAGGAGAGGGACTATTGCCAAATACGTGCACCTTCATCCAGTAATCTATGACTTCATTGTAGACGTTGTTGTCTTTGTGCCACAGGAACCTCAGGTAGTTCCGATGGTCTTCCCTGTCGAAATAAAAATATGAATGTAAGGGCATAAAATAAGGTACTCTTCCCTTGCAAATAATATTCGCAAATGCGATCGCGATTGTCAAGGCTTGGTATTTCATTGAATATAGCCCTTAAGTGAGGGTGATGAAAAGCGGCCTCTGGCATAGGAATCTCCTCTTTATTTGATGGAATCTGGTTGCATTCCACAAGTGTGGGTAAGGGTATATGAAGATCATCCTTGAGAGAAGCTAGCATAAGTCCACTGGCTCTTCTTCCCGAAACCTCTGTAATACCCCTACAAGTGCCCAAGGTGTAAGGGTAGGCATCTCCTTTTAAGTTTAACAGATCAAAGAGTTCTGATCTTGCAAGTGACCGGTTACACTGGTCATCCAAGATGGTGTACACCTTTAGAGTCTTTCTGGCTGTCCCTTGGGGTATACATTGACTAGGCATATCTTTACACAGGACTTGTCACAGATGTCTTCTCCACAGACTTCTGTGCATGAAGAAGGTACAGTAGTAGGATTTGCTGTTTCATCTGCATTCTCCCCGCCATGCTTTGGTGCAGTAGGGAAATGTGTAGGTGATGTTGGATTGGGTTGAGATGGGTAAAGTGCCTGCACATGGTCCTCACTGTCACACTGTCAGGAATTCTGGGGTCTGGGATTCATCCTTAGGTCTCCTGGTATCTGGGCTATGGTAGTGAAGGCCTTAATGTAGGGCTTGCTCATCAACAACTCAGAGAAGGAAGTAAAAGTATTATAAGTTTATTGCAGTATGTACAGTCAACAATCCATAGCAGGACCCACGACCATTGAGAGGGTAGTGGATTGGTATTAAGTTGGGCTGATGAAAATGACTGGCAAGTACAGCAACACGATAAATGCAAATGGACGTTGAGGCTTTAGAGACTTGCTGGGTGTAGTAGTGCAAACAGTTCAGAGTAAAATAAACAGCGAAACAGGAATGCAGATAGATGCAATGTTACTGGATATAAAGAACCACCTGGCATCAATGCACAGCAGGATATACAGTTCAATGTTGTGAGGCTAGCTGGATGCAGTAGTGCACCAGAGAACAAAGTTCAATTGAGTTCCGTGTAGCGGGGCAAGCTGGGTGCAATAGTGCACCAGAGAGCAAAGTTCAATGAGCTTCGTGCAGCGGGGCAGGCTGGGTGCAGTAGTGCACCAGAGAGTAAAGTTCATTAACACAGTCACTGTAGCACAGAATGAATCAGCGATGATAGGCTGGAGATAGTAGTACTCACATGCAGGTTGGCTCACAGGAGCAGATGGCAGCTGAAGACTCTATGGCAGATTAGCGCCGCAAAGCACAGGATTAGTAGGCCGGAGTCACAGGAAGCAATGTGAGAGGAGTAGTACTTTCGGAGTAGCTCACCAGTGAGGATGGTTTCTGCAGACACAAGTTAGCTGTGGAAGGCAGCAGAGATGCAGGTGGAGCAGAGTGGCGTCCCAGAAGACGGAGAGGCTGAGGAGAGTGGTTATTGCTTGGAAGGATCACAGGTGTAGAAGACACTACAGGCACGAGTAGCGGCTCAGGAAGCGGATAGCATAGGTACAATGGAATGGTGTCACAGCAGACTGTTTAGGCTGAGCATAGTAGTACTCACACGATGACTCACTGGAGCAGATGGTAGCTGAAGACTTTATGCCAGCTTAACGCCGCACAGCCCAGGATAGTAGGCCGGAGTCACAGGAAGCAATGTGAGTGGAGTAGTATTTTCGGAGTAGCTCACCAGTGAGGATGGTTTCTGCAGACACACTTTAGCCAGAGGGAACCGCGATGGCACAGCAGGAACAGAGGACACACTAGGATCCAGGAACCAGGCAGGATACATGAGGAGAGACTAGGAAGGACATAGGTGAGTATCCAGGAATAGTCACTAGGAAGGACACAGGTGAGTATCCAGGAGTAGTCACTAGGAAGGACACAGGTGAGTATCCAGGAGTATTCACTAGGAAGGACACAGGTGAGTATCCACACACAATGGAGGAGCAAATGTGCACTGGAAGCACTAAGACCAGATACAATGGCAACGGCAATTGTTGCACTGGCAAGGGCTGGGCCAGTGCAGCAGCCTTAAATAATCAGAGAGTCCAATAGTAGGGATAGACAGAACCAGACCAATTCAGGTGAGGAGTAATGAAGTTAGGCTGCTGTGTGTTAACCGTGTGATGGCTGGTTTGAAGCAACTGAACTTCAGGTGAGTGTGAAAGGGTTTGAAAGGCAGAGAGCAGGGTTTGAAAAAGGTAGAATACCTTGATTTTGAGACACAATTAATGCTCTTTGTCACACTCTATGCACTTAATAGTGGTTTTACAGTCCTTAGCAAAATGTTCAGTAGAAGCACAAAATCTGAAACATACTCCAAATTTCTTTAGAAGTTCCTTGCATTCCTGGAGTGGTTTCTTTCTGAAGCCGATGCACTTCTTGAGAGGATGTGGCTTCTTATGTATAGGACACAGGCGATTAGGGTTTCCAATCTTTTTACCTTGGTTGCTCGTCAGGAGCTGATGTTGGTGTAGAAAGGATTTCAGTCTCTTTCACTGCGGGTCCTGTAGTTGGAGTGTGGGCTGTTGTAGTTGGGAGGTGGTTAACCAGGATGACTGGACTCACTGTAGTAGAAGCTTGGGTCACTCTTGGATTCTGCAATGTTCCTGACAAACTTACAGAAGTAGGAGAAGGGAGGAAAGGAGACTTGATTTTCCCTTTTGTATCTAAACCCAAGTGTAGTCCACTTTTCTTGAATACCATATGGCAGTTTGAAAACTATTGGGTTTACCCCATGATCTGTGTCCAGGTAACTAAGGCCAGGTAAGTGATTATCTGTTTTGGCCAGCTGGAGCTATAACAGTAGGTCACTGAGCTCTTGGAATTTCTCATTGTCCTTGCCGGATATTTTTGGAAAATCTTGCAACTGTTTGTACAGAGCACTCTCTATGGCTTCGGGACTTCCAAAGCTTCGTTCTAATCTTTGCCAAACGGCAATGAGGCCTGCCACTGGATTATCAATGTGGACAGATCTAAGCCTCTTGACACACTCTGTAGACTGTGGGCCAAGCCAGCAGATCTAGCTCTTCAGCAGCAGTAATGCCAAGGTCACTAATCATGGATCTGAAGACACATTTACAGCCTCTGTAATTCTCAGGCTGGTCGTCAAACCTTGTGAGGCCAGTTTTAGTAAGTTTATGACGAACCATGTATTTTGCAAAGTCTGACATGTCTGTTTTCTCTGACTTTGGACAAGGAATTGCTGGCTGAGTAGTGCTGCTAATCTTATTTGTTGTGTTTTGGGTAAGAGACATAGGGCAATATGGATTGCATAGGCATTCACCCCAAGAGCTGGTTTAAAGTCCATAGATCTAACTACATTTGGAACTGTAACTAAGTGATTGCCAGGGATCTGGTGACTTGCTGGCATATTGGCTTGAAATTGGGCATTTACATATTGAGCCTGTTGAGGTGTTGGGCTCTGGTGCACAGTGGTGTGTGAAAATGGGTTATCTCAGAGCCTTGCTATAGGAAATCAGGAGGGACAAATATAACCAAATGCAAAGCTTTGCAATAGAAGTAAGACAGTAAAATAACAGAATATGAAACACATATGTCGTGGGACATGACACTCTCGCTCCCTGTATCAATCCAACCTACTTTCATTCCTATACAACTCTCTTTATTCCTCTGTATCTATTCTATTCTATTCTATTCCGGATTCACAGTTACGTAGTTTTCGTCTTACGTACGTTGTTTTAAGAATTGAGCTATGTAGCTTATTTACACTATCTACCATTTCTGTATGTAGATTGCGTAAGTGCAGTCTTTAGACGCCGCTTACGCAATCTGCAGTATGTACAGAAATGGTATGTGGATAGTGTAAATAAGCTACTACGCATGCGTAGTAGCTCAACTCTTAAAACAACATATGTAAGACGAAAACTACGTAACTGTGAATCCGGACCTTAATCCTTTCTTACCTTTGCTGTCTTCTCACCTCTTTTCTTCACCCTCTGTCCTCCACGGCACGCTCTTCTTTGTGGTTCAGGCACTGTGTATGTGCCACGGCCCGCAGCTGATATTTAAAAAGAAATTATTTCTGAACATTATATAGTCTGGGAACATTACCCTTTAGGACACTGGTTTCAATTACTGAAGTGGCAAATGCAGGATTTTGAAAGGGGGGTTTCCAATGTGTGTAATACCTGTGGGATATATAAGGGGTCTTGACATGGCACACTACATAAAGTACATGTGGCAATATATTAGGGTATAGTCATGGGACATACTATAATACAGATGTTTTTATTTGTAATATTAGGTTTTCGGAATGGCTCACTGTATACAGTTACTTTAAAAAAAGAAACCAAAAACAATATTCACTGGGCTACCAGAAATCCCCCTGCGTATGCCACTGGTCTGGAGTATTCCCGGATGGGCGATAACCCTAATATAGAGGGTTATATATTCTTTGGTAAGCTGCGTTTTTTTGCAGAAGCATTGACATGTCACGTAGCAACAGATGCATGATTTTATGATTTTTAGGGTATTTTAATTTTATCAGTGACAGCTTCAATACAATATAATATATATTAAAGCTTAAATTGTAAAGGGATGGTGGAATCTTACAATGAAAACAAAATAAATCGAATTGATCTAGTTTACCAGGTGGCAATTTGTATTAACAAATAGGCATATTTGAGTTAACTGCATGTACATTATATCGGTATTGTCAATTCATTACTGCACAACTTATTTTTTGTAAAATTGTTTTGCAAAAACATCTGTACAAAAGTAATATAAAATATTTATATTTTCTGTAATCATTTTTCCCAGTATAAGCCTTACTTTACATAAATATTACGTTTATTATAATAAATTCCTACACACAATTTTATTCAGTGCTATCAGATTTCTCTCCAACCCTGGCAGGTCTTAGATACAGGATTTGGATTAAAAACATTTAGAGTGTGCAGGCAACAGGCCAAGGAATAGCAATTCGACTCTTACCTTACTGATCCATTGTCAGTTTCATAGTAAAACAATTTGCTGGTACTGTACGTATGAAGAACTTGCTGAGCCTCTACCCCAGAGTGCAACAACTTGCCTTCTGGGAGACTTAGTAGAAACTGTTTATATGATTAATACTGATATACATTGTGTTTGCAGGAATACTGATTAAAAAAAGGCTATCAGTGATTCTCGACAATTTACTCATTTTAAAATCAAAAGCAGATTAGCAAATATACTGTAGAAACAAATGCCAGACACACAGGGATCTATTTACATAATACTGAAGTTCCATACCTTGTATGATTACTAGCCATTGTGAGGGTTTGAAAGACTGGGGAACGTATTCACAGATATGTTTTCACGTGAAGTTGCGTGCGTATTTTTAGGTACAGTATAGTTGCGTTTGTGTAGTAACTTTATTTACGTAAGTTACGAAGTATATACACCTGTAAGTGCTTTAGGCACGTACGGAATACATATACGCACGTAAGTACAACGTAAAGCTAAATGTGCAATTCTGAGACGACTATTGGAGATTAAAAAAAAATTAAATTAAATTAAAGGGACACACTGAAGTGTATTACTCGTTACTAGCCACATAAGCTACTATACATTCTGTAACTGTCATATGTATTATTACTTCATTTTTTTCATTCTCACCTTGTTTTCCAACAAAACTAGTTTTTCTCCTAATATCGAAATTAATGACAATGGGGTAGATCCACAACTCCGCTTGCAATACGTTTACTCGCGTAGCGTATTTACGCGTGCGTACCTTCTATACACTCCCCTTGGCACACCCCTTGAATGTACGTATTTTGTCCGAGATCCGCTTTCCAAACCCTACCTTAACTTTTGCCCACGTAACCGATGTTATCCGCTCACGTACGGATGTGCAACACGTATTTACGCAGCTAAGCAAGCTCATACTGTACACTTTAAATACAAACCCCCGCCTATATAGCGTATTTCAGACGTATTTTTGACTCACATAAAATTTGCACGCCCACACGTAAGGATTTACGCGACACATATGTGAATGGCCCATACGTTCACATTTACGCTATGTTACGGAGCGTATTTTCTATGGTGTGCATGCGCAGTACTTACCAAAATGCGATTTTACGTGTCCGCCATGCGTAAATTCGCTCACAAGCGTTGTTCTGGATCTGCCCCAATGTTTTTAATGAAGTGATAAATTCAGCTGTTATCAGACTGATTCAGGACTGCTCTTAGCAGTTGAGGAACCCAAAGAAAAATCATACCAGGTGGCCCCCTTGCTCTTCATGCACAGAACAGCGATGAAGTTCTTTGCAATACCAACCCTTAGAGCACTGCATTCTGGGGGACTCCCACCTGTCTTACCACTGCCATCTTAAATTACAGAGTCCTGGTCCGCCTGCTATAGTATATTATTACTGTGTTACAGCACTGTGTATGATGCTTTCAGGGAGTAGTAGCAGCATGAGACAGCTGGGGCCACTTACTGTGAATATAGTTGCTGGTTCTGGATTGCCCACTTTTACTACTTCCCAAGCATCATACATAGAGCTACCACAGAATGCTAATGTCATGTAGCAGACCGGCCACTGAACTTGTGCAGTATCACCATCTGGGGGAAATGGTAAGACAGATGGGGGTTTCCCAAAGTGTGGGGTCTGGGACTGGAGCCCAGGTTCAGGTCCTAAGGGCGATACTGGACAGAAAAGTAAAACAGGAACATTTATTTGTTGGACTAGCTGGGAAAACCTTATATTTCTAAAGATTTCAGACAAATTCACTTTTATAGAATGGATGAAAATCCTTCAAATCAGTATCAAAATAATTGTGAGAACTGTGACAAAACATTTTAGATTTTACACACATTTTACACACGAGAGGGAGGAGTGACAGGGTGAGAGAAACATGGCCGTCTTATCCACTGGGCAGTTTGGGCTACTGCCCATGGGCCCAACGCATCAGGGGGCCCTTCAGCAAAGCCTAGTCCGACCCTAAAACAGTGGCATACATAGTGAAGGTTGCCCAGAAACCCCCTTACAAGAAATGCTTAAATGTAATAAATAAACAATCTCGCTGGCTGCAGCACAAACTCTACAGCTTGTCAGTGCACCAGACTGTAGAGGCTGTGTGAAAGTGCGGAGCAGCAGCATCAAAGAGCCTGCAAAACCCAACATGATCCCCCTCCCTGACAGTTTAGTGCTGAATCAGTGAGATTACAGCACTGGCCAGGTCTCGGCATGCAAGCCCCGCCCCCTCTGTACAAGCCCTGCCCCCAACAGACCAGCGATTTTGAGAGGAAAGTCTTCAATCTCTCCAGCATGATCCACATCCCAAGAACAGAGGAGAGAAAGGAAGTTAGAGAAGAGGGACAGAGAAATGTGGGATATTGGAGTTTGGAAAGAAACATGGCCATGGAGTGGTGCAGAAGACAAAAAACGGGTGCATGCAGTGGGGATTGAAGAGAAACGGGTGCATGCAGTGGGGATTGAAGACAAACAGGGGCATGCAGTGGGTGCTGTAGAAAAAGAAATGAAGACGAAGGCTTCAGAGAAAAAAAAACAAGGACCTTGAGTGGGGGCTGCAGAAAAAGAAACAGGGGCCTGAAGTGGGCGTTAGAAAGAGACAGAGGCCTGGGGTGAGGGCTAGAAAGTGACAGAGGCCTGGAGTAAGGATTAGAGAGAGAGACAGAAGCCTGGGGTGGGGGTTAGAGAGTGACAGAGGCCTGTGGTGGGGGTTAAAGAGTGACAGAGGCCTGTGGTGGGGGTTAAAGAGTGACAGAAGCCTGGGGGGGGGGTTAGAGAGTGACAGAGGCCTGAGGGGGGGGTT
>WWET01000423.1:459601-470627 GCA_011038615.1 Limnodynastes dumerilii
CTTTAACTTTAGCCGATGTAACAGTGGGTAATTACGCTGGCCATAGGGTCGTAAGTGCCTAATCCATCCCTCCCCGCCTTATTTCCCTCCCTCCCCCGCCTACCTTCCGTAACTCCAACGTAGTTACGGCGCAGCACGCCCCTACGTCTGTAACTATGTTGTAGTTACGGACACCCGATTCAGGAATCCCTGAATCATAGATTACGCCGGGCAACATCTGCCCAGCGCATGCGCAGAATGGCAGAAATGCCGTTCTTACGCATACGGCCGCCGTAACTAGTGCGGCGGCCGTAGGTCTGGATCAGCCCATTTGTACTTAAACATTATTTATCATGCTTTACTATATATAAAAAAAAATCCCCAAAAAAGACATAGAAAAAATAGGGATTGCAACCCTTTAAGAACTGTAAAAATATGATAACGACAGAGTTCTAAATAAATAGACATAGTTTAAAGTAGAATGTAGTTGGTGAAATTGAAAGTTTTGATTGGTAGAAGGGGACAGACTATTATTATAGCCTATAGCCTATTAGTGTGTGGTCTGTTTGGGTGGAGTTTGTATCCTAGGCTTTGATTTAGTGAACCTCTGACATTTTAGTAGGTCTACTATTACAAAGCTAAGTAGCAGTAAATTCTCTGAAAGATTAAGGCCCGTATTCAGACCTCTGTTTTCTGTGCCCGTACATCCGTAAATAAGCGATTGTAGTTACTGGGCATGCGTAGTAATTTTTGTACGCTATTTACATTGCGTTTAGTTACGTAGATTGCGTACACGCGGTCTTAAAGAGACCCCCACCAGAAATTGTGGAGCCTGGGACTCGGGGTGCGGTGCTTCTTCCCTCTGTGATGACACATATAGGTGGAGCGGCACGGCATGCAGGAATGATTCACAGTGGGCTGATGCACAGGGAAAGTTTGGAAGTGTTGGTAGTGGGCTTATGTGCAGCCTGGTACAGATCTCCAGCAGTAGGAGTCAGCAGTAGGAGACTGGTGACAGGGATTCATCTGTCTCCTATTGCCAATACCTGCTGATGGACAACTGAAGTAGTATCGGCGGGTCCCCCTCTCTTCAAGCCTGGGTCAAAAATCCTGGCAATCCCCCTATGACCCTGGTTATGGAATGGAACAATAAAAATAACAACTATGTTAATCAACAGGCTATTATTAGTTGTCTGGGTGCTAGATATGTCTAATGTATTTTAAATTAAGACACATCGACCAGGGTCCAGTGATCCAATCCTGCTGTACTGGCAGCAGGGATTTGATGCTGACCCCCAGTGTATCCAGACTTCATAGCGGTCAAAGGGAGGCCACTTCCCTCACTCATAAGGAATTTCGGCACAGGACCCTATCTTAAGACTTCAACACAGTCCTCATAAAGAGAAAGAGACAGCTCGGAAGTCTGGATTGTAGGAAGCGTGCTTAGTCCTCACTGTCCTAGCAATCAATAAACCCCCCAGAAATCTAGATCCAGTCCATTACCTATGCACATATAAAGATATTTAGTCAATGGATATCCAAATTATTGCGTCCAAAAACTTTCTGTTCTCTAGAAAGAATTCAGTTTTGACTTCCAATATTAATTTCTCAACTGAGAAGAAAAATCCATTGAAAGCTTTTGCAGGGAGTATTTCTAGGAGCAGACTGCAGATACTTTCCTGGATGGTTATAAATACTATCCATACATTGACTTTGTACAGCTGTGGAATCACAAACATGATGGCATTAAAAATGGCTCAGATCTCTCAGACATTTGTGGAAGGGCAGAGGTTTAGAGAAGTTAATGTCAGTGCTGTCTATATAAGCAGTTAACCCTCAAAAAAAAAGGTAATGAAAGGACATGTGAGAAAAAAAACTAAAAGCTTCAATATAACCTTTGGTAAGGATTAGTTGCCCTTTGTTAAATTAGCTCTTTTAAGTAAGTTTACCGCATGATCATAAAGAACTGTTTAATTGAAAAACACTTTTATCATAGGAGATGGATGATCGTCTGTGCTGTTTTATCTTGAATTGTAGCGTCTTTAATTTGTATATTCAAATAAGTACAAACCTATACACATTAAAAGCAAACTCCTCAATATTATGCACTGTTTGACACTTTATTTACTTACAAATAATGGGCCAGATCCTGAGCTAAGTACGCTAGCGTATTTACGGCTAACGTCAAATCGGCTATTTGTATTTACTGCGCATGCACGCAGCAGATGTTACGCCACGTAACTCCTAACGTACATACCCTCAGCGTAAATACAAAGGAAGGGGCGAGGCATCAGTACAACATTCGTAATTAGGCTTTGGAGGCGGAGGAATGCATTTAAATTGGACAGTATGGGCTGTGTTAGGCTGTCTCGTATGTAAATCCATTATGTACGTCAGTAGTTACGGAAAGTTAAGGTAGGTTTTGGGCAGCGTAAAACTGCCAAAGTTGGTACGACCAAGGGGAGTGCCTAGGGGAGTGCATAGAAATTACACTAGCGTAACGCTACGCATTCTAACGTAACAAGCACTTAGGTCTGGATCTACCCCAATGCCACAAAAATAATATATGTTAAAGACAATGAGCAGGATCTTGATTTACTGTAAGGGGCGTTTTCTAATCGCCCCAATGTGCAGATGCTGCAATGCCAGGACATACCAGGGTGTACCATGACAGGATTCTGGATTGAGATGATTTAGATACGTCCTGGTAGGATGGTGGGCAGGACAGAGCTGGAAGCGGCAGTGGGAGGGAGGAGGTATGTAGATTGTACAGTACTGGAGCGATAATGAAAAATGCAAAAATATTAAGCCAGGTTCCTGGATCGTAACAGAATATGAGCAAGGGGAATAATGGCCTCGTCAGGCCTGTACAGTGTTTAGGATGCAGCAGGGATTTGGACAACCACAGTGCAGTAGAGGTATGGATCCAACCTAAAATAGCTAGAACCAGTGTATTATTCTTGTAAAACGGTATCAAAAGGAGACTTGAAAAATATGTTTTCTTACCTGTTGCCTCGTCTCCAGTTTATTTAGATCAGGAATCCATGAGGCAGAGGATTTCAAGGAGCCTTATGCCACGTGACAATGTACTTTTTCAAAGGTTATTAATGTCAAAATGTGAGTATATAGTGTATTATACATGCATAATTTAGGTGTATGGGGCAGATCCAGAACCCTGCATGCTTTACGAGCGTGTGGGGGTGAGTAGTTACGAGCCCGTAGCAGGGAGTGCATGCCCCCTGTGCTCCCCACTGTCGGTAGGATATTACAAATCAGAATGCACTGTGATCTATTCAGGGGATAGGAATAGCGCATCAGACACAGGTGATTGGCGTCTCTTATCTGATTTAATGTAGGTAATTTCTCATTCAGGCTTCTGTAGTTCCGAGAATTTTCGCATGCTTGGGTCTTAAGTTAAACACTGGCTGTCGGAAATCTGTCCATGACAATGGGAGATGCTGCAATATAAATGCACAGATGTCGACCCAGTGCTTGCAGATCAATGCAACTCTTTTATACAAGAATACGATCACATCAAAATGCTTGATTGTCCCTAAGGGATTATCCTTCCTTGTTCATGCACACTGCACCGGATCCAGACTCCCGGATGTTAGGCTACTTATGCAAGTCTCCTGTGTAAGTAAGCCAAACTATATCAACTGTGCATGTCACACTACGGGTCTCCTGGTGCACAGAATTTAGTTACGTACGCAAGGAGATCTGTCTGATATGGTGGGCAGGGAATGGCAGGGGACATTCACATTTTACATTTACTGGTTTAAAGACTTCTATGTGGATAAGTAGTCATACAGGAGACTTATGACAGTGTAACTGCTGCAAACTCTGCACGAGAGAGAAGAGTGACGGGGAGTCCACACTCCTCTTCCACGGGGACTTCCAGACCTCACTGCGTACAGAACACACACAGAGGTCTGGATCCGATCCACATCCTTAGACCTCCATTATCTTGGATCCCATGTGGTTAATATAAAGTAGTAAATCTGGTGCACATTTCACCACCACAGAGGTCAGGCAGTTTGCACAGAAGTGGGTAGTGAACTCCCCCTGTCACTCCCTTCTCAGAGTTTAAGTAATTTACCCTACCATAAGGCAGCCTTAAGTCACAAGTGCGGGTCAGCAGCCAGTACAACTGCTGATCCGCAACTGTAAAATTTAAATTGCTCACTACCACCCACCTTACAGAGTTTAGGCAGATGGGGGAAATGCACCACTCTGTCGGAGGGATCTCCACATGTATGGAGATCCATCACGTAACATCTGGCATGCACCTTGCCAGTCTGACACCCAGCTTCTGCATTTTGGGTGCGGAATTCAGACATACTTATTATGTGCAGATCCGGTAAATAGATTTGGGTCCTTATAATATGTTTATTTCATTCTTACTACATTCATTTTAAACTTAATGACCAGAACCAAGGGAGCTATTTTTATGACCTGGTTGTAGACACTATGGGCCTGATCCAGAGCTACGATGTTACACTGAGCGCTGTAGCACTCAGCGTAACATCGGTGCTCTGGCCCGACACTCCCCCTGTGCGGGCGTATGGCCCCTTCCTTACGACGGCTGAAGGCTACCTGCGCATTAGAGCTATGGCCGCCGTACTAGCGACGCCGGCCGTAGCTCTGGATCAGGCCCTATATAAGGTTTAGAGGAAAGGATCTGAACATAGAACACTAGACTCCACTGCTAGACAGAACAAAGAAAACATACACTATACACAGAACAAAAACAAGTCTGATCTCCTTGTCAAACAATATACAACGCTACGTGCCATCACATCCATAAATGAGAGGTTTAGATCACAATATGGCTAAGCTCACCTGCCCAGCGCCAAGGCACCTCCTTTAGGTGAGTTTTTAACTTGTTGAAATATGTGTATTTTGTATGTTTGTGGTAAGACAATTCTTCCCTTTTAAAAGTATGCAGCAGCCATACTGGTAAGGGGTCAGGCTCCCAAGTAAACTAGTAATTAGTAACAAAAGAACACAAGCTGCTCTTCTTTTCAAATATATGAAATGTGTGTGTGCAAGTGTATAAATAATGGAAAAGATGTTGCCGATTATAAAAAATGACCACTGTGAAAACTGGTTGCAATCTCCAGTTAGAAAGTGTGGCTTCCGAAAAAGGGATATCCGAAAGTTACTTTTTGAATGTCCCTTTTTCCGAAGCTTACACTTTTAGAATTTTTTTTTATGAATGGGTGAGTATGCCATTCACTTTCGGAAAGAACAGATCACTCCGCCGCACCTCCGCCGCTGCTGCTCGCCGGACCGAGGGGACAAATAAAGGGGTTATGGTCAGGCTGTAGGGGAGGGAGGGTTAGGGTCAGGCTGCGGGAGATAGTGGGTTAGGGACAGGCTGCAAGTTAGGGAGGGTTAGGGTCAGGCTGCCAGGAAGGAGGGTTAGGGTAGTGAGAGGGGAGGGTTTGAGTAAGAATTAAGGGAAGTAGAGGGAGACTTTTTTTTACACTTTTCGGAGCACCGAAAGCTTGGTGCTCCGTGGACCGATTGCAATGCCTCCTCGAGGCGTATGCAATCGAAATCCCAGCCAGTTCGCAACTGGCTGGGGAGGAAATGGCCGTTTCGAAAATCGGGCATTCGGACCGGAGCCCCACACCCTGTGAAAACACAAGGTACGAAAACGTAAAACGTAGCTCAGTGCCAAACAATATATAACCCTATGTCTATACACTTCTGTGTGTCTCTGCACACAATTTATACATTTAAAAACTATGTCCTGAGTTCACTTGTATCTAAATACAGTCTACCCAGAACTCACAGTTAGCAGTCAGTGATATTTTTAGACTTCTTTTTGTAAGTTTAGGCACAGTCTTTCCTGTCCACAACAAAGACGCTGATCAAGAAGTTTTAATTTCTGATAATATCTTCAATGTTTACATGCATAGAGTCATCCAATTATGCAGAAGACGAGGAGCTGGTTATAACTAGAATAGATAATGTAGTTTATGGTCACTTTTGACTTCTTTGCCTGATGTGAAAAACATTTTTTTAATAATCATGTTATACAGGTGTATACAGGAGTGACAATTCAATATAATATGGGCACATTCTGAACTGCTGTCACATTGTCGCTCATGTAATAGCACAGTTCAGGGAACTCTTAGTCTTAATAGATCATTTCATGTATTCTGTATTTGTGAGGTTAACAGGAAGATTAGGCTTCCTTTGTTACATTGCCTTACATCGCCTGTAGGGAGCTGGGGGTACTTGCTACTTTTCTGGCAGTTATAAATAGACCCCAGTGCCAGCATAATTCTCATATGCGGCAGGGATGTCCTGGCAGTAGGACTATAAGTGGCACCAGTACAAGGGTTTTTTTGTTCTGAGAAGACACTGCCACTGGATTAAACGCTTGAAAGATTTGATCAATTATAGAAGAAGATCTCTTCCAAGTTGGTAATTATCATTTTGTTATTGATTTTTTTGTGTAGGGATTTTTTTTACAGATACAGGGACCTTCGCCTTCCAGTTACCAGCCTCTGAGATGGTGTAAGCAGGCCCCTTTGTCTGCTACTGCAACTCTTTCAATGAGAAAACATCTCTTTTCTCATTTAAATATCACAGAACGTCTAGTTCCACTGTTGCAGAGCAGATGGATGCAGACACAGATGTATATGTATGGGCAGCCTTGCACCAATCTTTCTGTGCTCGCTCCCCTTGACAGCATGTGCAGTGCTCATTTAGACTGCTCTTCCATCTAAAAACCAGACGGAAGTGCAGCTTTATCACCTCCACTTAGGCGTATCTATAATGGGTGCAGGGTGTGCAGTCACACAGGCCCCTCAGAACAGGGGGCTCTGTGGCATTCATCCTGCACCCAGGGTTGGCAGGGAAAGGGGGGCCGATTCGGCATCTATTTCTTCCCTTTAAGATCTTCCGGAGCAAAGAAATAGATGCCGAATGAGCCTCTCTTCCCTGCGGTTGGACTGTCCCTATTCATGGACCGAAAAAGGGGCGGACTTACAGCACAGTTAGGCCCCACCTCTTTTGAGGTTCACTAATCGGGACAGTTCTGTCTCAGGGTAAGGGGGGCCATGTAGAAATCCTGCACAAGGGCCCCCACTTGTTAAAACGCTCCTGCATCTCCGTGATTGTATATACTCAACTGCATTCATATTTGCAAGTATTTATATTATTTCTTAAATAGTCATATAATTTATTGCTACCTCATCTCCTCCACTTGTTAGGTTCAGGATACTTGTTAGCACTTGTGCTGTTTTTATGAGCATCTCTCATCTCAGTGAGCTGTCTCATCTCATTAGGAATTATGTTGTCCTATAATATTATGGCAGAAAAATAAGAACATGGGGGTAGATCCAGAACTACGTTTGCCGTACGTTTATTCACGTAGCGTATTTTCGTGCGCGTAAATTCTATACACTCCCCTAGGCACACCCCTTGAACGTACGTATTTTGTCAAGATACGCTTTTCAAACCCTACCTTAACTTTTGCCAACGTAACCGCATTCATACGCTCACGCACGTATGGGCTAGACGAATTTACGCAGCTAAGCACGCCCATACTGTACACTTTAAATACAAACCCCCGCCTACTGCACGTATTTCAGACGTATTTCGGAGTAATGTAAAATTGGCACGCCCACACGTAAGTATTTACGTCACACATACGTGAATGGCCCATACGTTCACAATTATGCTACGTTAATGTGCGTATTTTCTATGGTGCGCATGCGCAGTGCATACAAAACAGCGATTTTACATCTCCGCCACGTGTAAATTCGCTCCGAAGCGTTGTTCTGGATCAGGCTCATTGTCGCTTCTTAATAGAGTTTCAGGGGGATTTTGAATCTGGTAACTATTAAACTTTGCTGTCATGGACAAAACTGACAATGAAAAACACATTTTAATTTCTAAAAAGGTAATTTGCAAAGGCGATATGCCAAGCATTTATTCCTAATAATGGCAAATTTATTAATGTGTCATGTCAATGAAAGTCTAAACGATTTCTTCTCCATGTTTTTACTAAATGTCATAGAAATGACAATATACAGTAGTTTATTACACAGAAAGTAAGATAAGTGTATAGGTGACAGCTGTTTTCTGGCTAGTCTGCATTAGCATATTCAGCTGTGAAAAAGTAACATGCAATCAGGAACATTTTTGTCAGTCCATCTGCCAAATAGAATAGTAAATGATTCTTTAATTGGACATCCTCAAATATTCATTCTGTGACGTTCCCTTCAAATCATTCCTACTTACAATCCATACTGCTTTCATTTAAACAATGTGCAACACATGTAACAATAAAACAATCAAGTTACAAGTGTGTAGAGGGGTTAATTGATTTTTATCTGTATCTATATACCACCTGAATGCTCTCATTATGATTGTACCAATCTCTATGGGTGTTTGTTGACATATTTACGCAAATAAATTGCACTGTGATGCACTCTGCTTAATTAAGATGGGCTACCATGAAATGAAAAGTGGCAATTTCAGTTCTAAATATATGGTTCTGGAAGGAAATATACAAATACTTGCACGTAAGAAAGTCTTCTAAGCGGATGATGCAGATTACTGTGCCAGTGGCATGTGGTTTGCTGGTACGATGGTCTTTTAGTTTTCTGAAAAACCATTGTATGGTAGTTGAATGTAAACTGCTGGGAATTGCCGACAGTCTGCATTGTATAATGCGGTGGTGAGGAGAACGCTGCAGTCATGAAGTCAACTGTTCAAAAGGTAAGTGTTTTAAACTAACCCTACCTAGTCCTTTTGCTAACCCTTACCCTTCATCCCACAGCCTAACCCTAAACTTCCTATCCTTTAGCCCTAACCCTAACCCTTCATGCCCCGCAGCCTATCCCTAAACTTCCTATCCTTTGGCCCTAACCCTTCATGCCCCGCAGCCTATCCCTATCTGTTCATGCTCCACAACATAACCCTAACAGCTAACCCTAACAGCTGCTGCACTAACCCTAACCTATTACCTGCCGCAACTGCCGCAGCATGTAGTTATTGGAAACAGGGAAATAAGTTCCCGTTCCCAATGCCAATTTTCTATTTTCAGTTCTTTTCAAACAATGATACATACGCCATTCAGCTGGTGGCTGCGTCATGTTCTAAATAGGGCTGCCTAGACCAGAAAATGTATCCCGTGCCTGTGTATGCCAGTGGAGGTAGAATATATTCCCCGATTTATCAATATGCGCAGCTGAAAACAAATAAAATTCTGAATGCAAATGATATCTGCAGTTTTTTACAACAGAAACTGAGGAATAGTAGGGGGGGGGGGTAGAACTAGTATGCACAAATTAATACCGTGTTCAAACTATCGCCCCGGCAAAAACCTGGGTTATTGCTGGGGCACACATCAGCCCAGCTCCTCAGACCCTGTTCACACTGCTGCTTAGACCCGGGAAATTCCCAGGTCAGGCACGTTCATACTGAACACGGGTCTGCTCTGGCAGAATCATCACACTTTGTGATTTGTTTACTGTTGCTCTGGCAACATTTGTTGCCAGGGCAATATTAAACAAATGACGTCAATCAAGTAGATTATGTGCTTCCCGGGTTGAAGAAACCCGGGTTGCACTGTTCACACTGGGTCTGACACGGGAATAACAAATGTTCACACTGAGCCCCGACCCGGGCAGTTAGAGCTTGCCCCGGCAATATCCGGGGTTTTTGTCTCAGTGTGAACGGGGTATAAGTGCATGCTCTCATCAATCCAGTTCATGCATATTCTACTGATGCTACAGCATATGCAAGTCAATGTCAGTGTACAGCAATGAGACATGTTTCTGTGTTCATCAATAAGATTAGAAAAAAACCATATTGCTGCATCAGATCATACATTTTTGAAAATAAGATCTCAATAGACCTTAACTCAACCTTAATAATGAATTCCAGAAGGTAACTGGTTGGAAATTAAATAACAGCCACTGCACTTTCCCCTTATTAACTTGACCTGTCAGAAACGCTCATTCTCTTGAATGAGAGCCCTTGAAACAGAATTAGCTCTCCACCACAATGAAGGGGGTGATAGGAAATACATTTTAATTTCAGCCAGATAAAATCAAAGACCTTTTGGGATCATTTGCAATTAGATTATTACAGACTCACCCACAACAGAATTTCAAACTGGATTGCACTCTATATTACTCATACCATGGCTAATCTGTGTTCTGGTTATTACGGAAGAAGCACAGGAGTTCATCAAATATTTACAATAATACCATCAGATGTTAAGTTCATTTAAAATATCATATCAGGTTAGGTTATATGTGTAGATGGAAGATCAAATATTTGTGTGACCCCAGTATTTGGTCTTATGTAAAAGATACCAGAGGTTAGCTTTAATAAAATGCAACTAAAGTAAAAATAGAGATTATAGCTGATATTCTCTAGGATGTAATAGTAAAAGTGAGAATCTCATTGGTTGCTATGGGCAACATCTCCACAACATCTCTAGCATGGCAAGACAAGCAGGGCCGTCTTTACCACTGGGCAGTTTGGGCTAGTGAACAAGGGCCCCACACATCAAAGGGCCCTTCAGCCAGTGGTGTCACAGGGGGGAGCATGAAGGGGGTTGATGGAGCCTCCACTCCACACCCTCTTTGATAAACTATAATGCAGCACCAACTGAATAGATCCTGCTGTAAAGGAGCTCAGGCTGGGGCTAATACCCTGGCTCTGAGCTCCAACATGGAGCCTATGACTTCCCAGTAGTGCACTGGGCTCCTAACAGAAAACTGACTGTACCATGTGACTGCTGCGGTCACATGGTGTGCAGGGCAGGCTGCTTGATCATGGAAGACTGCAGCTGCTGATCTGTGACAGGGGGAGAGGATCTGGCTTCAGAGTTAGGTAAGGAAAAAGACGGCACATAGGAATAAGAAGGTATTATAACTATAATATAGATATAGGGGGAAAGGGGGAAGGGTGTATTGATACAGGGGGAGAAAGTGTGACTGGAGACATACAGGGGTTGCACTCATTTATATATCACATAAATACACTACATCCATATTAATATTTATTACAA
>WWET01000423.1:490206-508630 GCA_011038615.1 Limnodynastes dumerilii
GCTATGTAAATACAAGTGCTGACACATAGTGTTATTTAATATATGTTTGGAGCGCCGGACCTCTTTTCTTCCATATATATATATATATATATATATATATCCAAAATATGGTGGCACTCTGAGATTTGTATATCAAAAATCATCGTGTGAAGAACCGACGTTTCAGTACTCTTTATTGAGTACTTTCATCAGGGCTAAAATATCAATGCAAAAAAGAGAGAGTAAATAGACAACTAGAGCTACTCACCTAACCAAGTGCTCCCGTCGGTTCTTGGCAGCAGAGTGTCGGCGGGAGCCTCCTACCAGAAGGACCCAAGCGCATGCCGGAAATGATGCGCCCGCTCAGCCGGCAAACACATCCGTTGCTTCGGCAGCTGCTATAAACAAATAAAACACCCAGTGAGAACCAAAAAAACAAAAAGTGTAGAAATAACAAAACAGGGAAGGTCGTAAAACACAGTCAGGCAGTAAATCAAATAATAAAGACAATATGTCATATGAAACAATCCCAAGGATAGGGATAAGGAGATAAATAATAGATAACTAAAAAACAAAAAACAAAACAAAAAAACAAACAGCAAATAGTGCATCAACAGAATTATCATAAGTATGGACCAAGAATATATATAGTCCATACTCATGATAATTCTGTAGATGCACTATTTGCTGTTTGTTTTTTTGTTTTGTTTTCTATTATTTATCTCCATCCATATCCTTATTGGGATAGATCCAGAACTACGTTTATTCGCGTAGCGTATTTTCGTGTGCGTATATTCTATACACTCCCCTAGAAACACCCCTTGAACGTACGTATTTTGTCAAGATACGCTTTCCAAACCCTACCTTAACTTTTGCCAACGTAACCGCAGTAACTTTTGCCAACGTAACCGCAGTGATCCGCACACGTACGTATGGGCAACACGAATTTACGCAGCTAAGCACGCCCATACTGTACACTTTAAATACAAACCCCCGCCTACTTAACGTATTTCAGACGTATTTTGGACTCACGTAAAATTGGCACGCCGACACGTAAGTATTTACGTGACACATACGTGAATGGCCCATACGTTCACAATTACGCTACGTTACTGTGCGTATTTTCTATAGTGCACACGCACAGTACTTGCCAAAAGGCGATTTTACGTCTCCGCCACGCATAAATTTGCTCACAAGCGTTGTTCTGGATCTGGCCCATTGTCTTTATTATTTGATTTACTGCCTAACTGTGTTTTTGCTGTCCCTCTTGCTTCCCTCATTGTATCGGCTTAATTTGGTGTTTTTACGACCGTCCCTGTTTTGTTTTTTGTTTTGGTTCTCACTGGGTGTTTTATTTGTTTATAGCAGTTGCCGAAGCAACGGATGTGTTTGACGGCTGAGCGGGCACGTCATTTCCGGCGCGCTAGGGTCCTTCCGGTAGAACTACCTGAAGTCGCTTCTGGTTGGGGAGGCACCTGGGGAACTCTGTGCTTTGGTTTGCATGCCAGATGAAGCTATGGAGAGTTTAGTGGGGTGGTACATTATTTATTTGTTGTTTTCTCTTTTTGTTTTTTATATTGTCCCTGCTGACTTTTGAATAAACTGAAACGTTGGACCAGACTATATATATATTTATTTACATTTTTTACTATAATAGTCACTCTCATTTTGACATACATATTTTTAGTAATGTTGCTGAATTATTGTATACATTTTTTTTCTTGACTGGATACCTCTGAGAATGAATATATTTTAAGAATGGGTGAGAAAGGTTTGTTTATTTATCAATGTATATTTATGTTTGTATATAAAAAATACATAAAATAAACTCAATAAAAAAGTAGCACCATTCCAAGTACAGATCACAGAACTCCACCGGTAACCATTTCATCCATAGATGGAATTCCATTTACGACAACCGTTTGATGTCTATCTTGCAACCAAGATCATAAAGATCATAGTAACACAACTTTCTTTGAATACAATCTAAAATGTTCCAGCCTTCAGATTTGACAATCTGCATTGTGACACTGTGTCAAAACCCTTACTGAGTCTAGATAAACTGTCTATGGCTCTCCATTGATCTATTTCTTTAGTGACCCAATCAAAAAAGTCAATACATTATGTTTGATATGACCTCCCCCAGTATATCCATACTGCTTGGCATACTGTAAATTGCTGGAGTTAAGATATTGTGCATTTTGTTCCTTTAACAGTATTTCCATACATTTTTTTTAATTACTACCGAGGTAAGGCACATTTGTCAGTATTCATCTTCTTCTCTAGTTCCACATTTATGCAGAGGAACTACATTTGCTAGTTTCCAGTCTTCATAAATTACTCCCGTTACTAATGACTGGTTGAATAATTTTGTTAATGTTATTACCATCATCCCTTTAAGCTCTTTTAGTATCCTAGGAGGTATCCCATCTGACCCCACTGATATGGGCCCGACACTCCCTCTGTGCGAGCGTATTTTCCCTCGCTTACACCGGCTGAAGGCTACCCTAACTTCAGCCGGCCTAAGCAAGGGAAAATACGCTCACACAGGAGCGTATGCCCGCTAACCCCTCCCTCCCTCATTAAACTACCCCCCCGCCCACCTACACTAACCTGAACATAGTAACGTTGGGGGACGCCACCTCCAGCCCGATCAACGATCGGGCGTTGACGCCTGATCAACGATCAACATCTGCCCGGCGCATGCGCAGATCGGATTTTAAGCCGATCTTACGCTGCTGGCTGGCATCTTAACGCCAGCCAGCGTTGGTCTGGATCAGGCCCAATATTCTTGCAATCTAACTGCAATCCCTTCCCCTCTCTTTATTTTGTCACCCATGACAAAACAACCTCGCAATGATTTTAACCTTTCATTTATATACCCAAAAAATACCTTTTTTCTTCATTTTGTACTTTCGATAGCTTTTTATTTTCCTCAGCATTGGTCTTTGCAGCTATGATAATCTTTTTAGCCTTCTGTTTTGAAAGATATATCTATCTGGCTAGTGTATAGTATTATTATATTATATATTAAAGCTAATAGCTTTTCATATAAAGGTGACTTAACTTGACTGTAAAGTCATTTATTTTAAAATTTGTTCAAGCTTTGAACATAATCCATATAACATATAGGACAATGCACCTCAAATGCGAACCACCCACAAGTTCCAATCTATACAGCAGATAAAGATGCAGATTCCAGCACAAATAACCAAGAGATTATATATCCATAATGAAAGTCACATACTGATGTGTTCTGTGTATATTAAAGTTGTGATCTCATTCAAGTTGGATACGACCACAAATGTTTAATTCCCCCAAATTACTTTGCTACATTGCAGATGGTAATTTAGGCTGGACACCTCTCATTTTGTTTTTTTTGCACTTGGTGAATATATCTTTTCTTTCTGGTCTTTTTTTTTTTAATTGATAAAAAATGGCCCCTCCCCTCTCCTTCTAGTTTGCATCTTCTGGCATTTATTACTGTGATCATTAGAAGATCATATCAAATGGTAGGTTCTGCCTGCTCCCCCTTATGTGTCTTCATGTTCTATAGTTACAGCACCCAGCAGAACTGTGCTTTTTGCCCATCCCCCAACACAAAATACTCAACAGATGCTGATCATATTCCTTCTTCCAAAGCATCAGTGTTTATTCTATTAAGCTTGTATCAGTGGGCAAGTGCTATATATCACACAATGGACCAGCCAGGTTGTATGGTAAAGACCGCATATACGCAATCTACATAAGGAAAAGATACGTAGATTACGTAAAAAATTTCCTACGCATGTGCAGTAGTAAAAAACACTAAACTCCGGATACTATACGTCTGGTAGTCTGAATCCGGTCCTTTAATTGTAATCTTTGAAATCCCATTCACTTCTAAATGTACTTACTTATATAAGGGTGGAAACGTGTACCATGTGAACACTCAGGATATCCCACTGTGGCCCTCACCCCTGCAAAATCCTCCACAGGAAGGTTTCAGTGCTTCCTCTTCTGCGACAGCTAGAATGCACTGGGACATAGAAAAAGAACCTGTTAAGTGCATGTGCTTCAATTAGCAGTCTACTGTAAAGGGAATGACCAAGGTTTGCAGTTGGGAAGGCCTTGCGTATAGTATGTACCATGGTATGTATGATATGGTAATCTTGTGAAGTGAGGGCTGAGCATATGCTGGGTAAACCACACTAGGTAGGCTGTTGTACCTTGCCCACTGCTGATGTGGGCCAGGCTAAGAGAGACACACACAAATAATATTCACTGAGGTTAGTTAAGAAATTTTCTCTATTCGCAATAATTCTACAATCCACTGTACTTTACCTTTACACCTACACTTTCATGATTTTATCTGACCTACCCACTTCTGATGGGGTGGAGCAGCAACACAGGGTTACTTACAAACCAGAATCCAGTTGATTATAAATATTAAAACAAAATAACACAGACCCTGCGGGGTTAATCTCACCATGGCTGCAGCTCATTGCCCAGGGGTGTAAAGTTTACCAGGGCTGCAGCTCGTTGCCCAGGGGTGTAAAGTTTACCAGGGCTGCAGATCGTTGTACAGGGAGTTCATTTTCTCATTGTGGTGGGGGTTAATGTCACTGGGGCCATAACTCATTACACAGAGTGGAAAAGGATCACCAAGATTGCAGCTCACTGTCTAGGGGGTTTCTTTACCAGGTGTGGTGGGGGTAATGTCACTGGGGCTACTGCTTGTTGGCTGGTGGAAGTGGTTTACCAGAACTGCAGCTCTTTGGCTTGGGGGTATCAGGGCAAGTGGGAATTGTTATGACACTGCAGTATTGGCCAGTCCACACTGACTTCTAATTTTACACTTGTGCTATATATAGAGATGGCGGGCAGTATGCAGAGCTCCGGCCGCATATGCAATCTTCGTTGCAACAAGTAACGTAGATATCGTACCAAAATTCCTGCGCATGCACAGTAGCTCATATCGGAAAGCTCTGCATACGGCCCGGGGTCTCTTTAATTGGCTCATACTAAAGTTTAAATTGCACTTAATAGACATTAGAATGGAAAGACAATTTATTAGCAATTACATTGAAAGTGAAAATTGCCTTATTGCATTTACTTGCCCTTTTTATTTTACATAGATATGTCAACAAAAAATATTTTGCATTTGAACACAGTCATTGAGTTAGATTAAAGAATCTATAAAACAACACATACAAGTACATTATTAGCTTGCATAACATTAAGGTTAATAAAAAGTACTGCTAAATTTTCACTTAATACTGACTCAGCTCATTAAAACCCGTTTTACATTGCACCAAAAATCTGGGTTATTGTCAGAGCAAGCCCCAATGACCCAAGTCGAGGCTTAGGGGTATATTTACAAAAGGCGATCTCGCCGCGATTTACAGGCAATTTACAGCGTGAATTCACCAGATTCACTAAGCTGCGAGTCGTCTGCGATTTTTTTTGTCCTTGAAAAAGTCGCGGCAAATCACGGGTGTTAAAAAAAAACAAACAAGTGCAGCATGCTTGAAAGCCTTAGCCATGCTGTGCTGATAGAATTACAAGGCTCAGCATTGCTTAGCCTTGTAGTTCTATCAGCAAAGCATGGTAAGGCTTTTAACCATGCTGCGCTGTGTACTGCGTGTATAAAAAAAAAATACAGTGTACACAAAACATGCCGATATACATTACAATGTGTCCATGTTAAAATAAACCTTTTCCCTGACTAATATTACCCCCTAATGTGTAAACTTACCTCCGGTGGTCCCGTGTATTGCGATGTAGTGTGTGGTGTTTAAAAAAATAATACTTTTTTTTTTCACTAACCGTTTGCTGTCATCATTCTTGTGAAGAGTTGCTTGAAGTGTAGAATCTTCTTGTGTTGATTGGAGTCTGGCGTCGGCTTGCATGCAGGACACGGGAGCACCGGAGGTAAGTGTACATATTAGGGGGTAATATTAGTCGTCAGGGAAAAGGTTTATTTTAACATGGACACATTGTAATGTATATCGGCATGGTTTATTTTAACATGGACACATTGTGATGTATATCGGTATGTTATGTGTACACTGTATTTTTTTTCATACACGCAGCACACAGCGCAGCATGATTAGAAGCCTTACCATGCTGACACTGATAGAACTATAAGGCTAAGCAATGCTGAGCCTTGTAGGTCTATCAGCAAAGCATGGCTAAGGCTTTCAAGCATGGTGCGGTCGGTTTTGACCCACAGGAAAACACATATCAACTAGATTGACATGTGTTTTCCTGGCTCGCAGGGTGAATTGTCACTAAATCGAGTCTAGGCAATGGAGAATTACTAAATGGCGATTTAATGGCAATTTTACTGCGAGTTTGTCAAAGCGACCTTTGTGAATATTGTGAGTTGTATGTGTAACATACCAAAAAATCACACTGGCTATTTTTGGTTCAGCGATTTTCTAGAGGCTTAAACTCACGTCAGTTTAGCTTTAGTGAATACAGTGATATGATATTCACAGCAAACGCGATTTTAGGCGATTTTTGTAAAATCGCGTTTTGTAAATATACCCCTTAGTGTGAAAGGGCCCCACTGTCTCACCCTGTGTCTAATGACCTGAGAATTGGACACGAGTCAAAATTAGGGTTATTCCTGTGTCCAACCTGGGTCGTTGCCAATATGATAATTGAGACCTGTGTTTTTTTTTACCCTGGGTCTCACCAAAGGGGAGTGATTGGGGGGAATTAGGTACATGAGGCATCAAACGGATGACTCACAGGGCTGGCCCGGGTTCAATCACTTTGGATATTGCCCAGTGTGAAAAAAAACAGGGTAAATAGCTAGGATCCGGCAATAAACCAGGGTGGCAATGTGAAAGTGGTATAACTGCTATGATAGGGTGTCTGTCAATGGATAATAGGAGCAGATTTGTGTTTTCAGAAACTGAAACAAATTCAGCATAAATGGGACGTATATAATTATTTTTACAGATTAAATTAGAGGTGATAAGATGAGCTGGCTGGATACACTACTGCAGTCACATTCTATGTTTTCATGACAGCTGTAACAGGGTGTGAACACCAGATGGTGAAGAAATTCACTACTATGTAACATCTATTAGTGAAATGTTGAATCATAGTTATCTGGAAAAAAAATAGGTGTTTAGGAAGGTTAATTTTCTTACATGTACAAACTGAATATGTAAAAGCCACCTCACACAAAATGGTAGAACTGGGGAAAAATAACAACGTATTGAAATAGATGTCAAATGGTTAAGGACTGAGGGCTATGACCTTTACAGTGCATTATTAATAACAATTCAGTAGCATAATAACACAGTGCTTTCATATAGAAACAAAGGGCCAGATCCTGAGCTATGTCGTATTTACGCTAGCCAGAGTCGTAAAAAACACTATTTTGTATGTACTATACATGTGCGCTAGATGTTACGGCACGTAACTCTATACGTATATCCAATCCTAATATCAAGTGCGTAACTATGAACGAAGGGGCATGCCAGCCATTTGACACCCATAATTACGCTTTGGAGGCGGGGGGGAGGCATTTAAATCGTACAGTATGGGCGTGCTTAGGCGTGTAAGTACGTGCAGCCATTACGGCCAACAGGAGTTACGCTTTGAAAAGTTAAGTTAGGGTTTGAAAAGCGTAAAACAGCAAAAGTACATAGCGCCGAGGGGAGTGCCTAGAGGAGTGCATAGTAATTACAATAGCTTAAACACGCTACGCGTTGAAATATAAAGGGAACGTAGCTCTAGCCCAAAGAGAGCATACTAATTATATTTATTTTCAACATTTTACAGTAACAGGTTATATAAAGCATGAATGTTGTTCAATATTGTATGTGACAATAACTAACCACCAACTCCTATCAGCATGTATAATTATTCATTGTAAAACTTAGATTTAAAAATGATCAGTTCCAGATTCATAAAATAACTGATAAAATCATTTAATCAACAGTCAGAAGATTTTGTGTTCTTTAGTGTTATGCTATTTCATGCCAATTACCCAAATGGCATTATCTTTTAGTGCTGAATTATATACTTTATATATTTTATGGATTTAGGTAAGCAAAATTACTGACCAAATTTCAGGGCTAGATTTACTAATCTGCGGATAAGGAAAAAGTAGAGATGTTGCCAATAGCAACCAGATTCTAGCTGACATTATCTAGTATGTAATAAAAAAAATTGAGACAAAAACTCTGATCTCCAATTTTCTTTTCCACAGTTTAGTAAATCTAGGCCTTAGTCTTGATTGAACAATCTCTTAATTTTTCCATGTTATTACAATAGTTTAAACAACTTTGTCCTATGGACCAAAACATCATTATTATGATCAGCAATTCTTTTCTTACAACAATTAACACATAAATTACTAAAACACAAGGGTGAAGGATATAACTTGCTGATTATAATTATACATCTAAACTGAACCGGTATATGGTAGTCACTTCTGCTGCTTTAATTGTTATGTCCTATGAAATCTAATTGACTTACGTTAATGTCTAACTATCCATACCATGACTATTAGGCGGAATATGCAAACACATATTATTTTACACTTTCATGCATTACACCAGGTATAGTTGAAAGAATGTACTTCCCAAAATGATAACTGCAGTGTTTGCTTATTTGTTTTTTAAACATCGATATGTTTCTGTTTCTATAGTTACAGTATGTTACTACATTCACCACTGTTGCCTGTAATTAAAATTGACAAATAAAGTTTGGGGGGAAAAAAAACAACAAAACAAAGGAATCTGAGATTCAATTAAAATTGAACTGGATTTCCCTGTACAGCAGATAGTCAATCCAGCCCTTCAGGGTGCAGATTTTATTAGATTAATCTTTTACCTTTTATTTCTATTTTACTAACCTTTAAAGAAGCAATGGCAAAGAGGACTGGCACATTTGTCAAGTTGTCAAGAAAAGATTGTAATAATTTAATTGAAACAGTACATAACACACTTATTCAAGCTATTTAGAAAACCTTTATTAAAATAAATGGTTTTATTAGAAGTGCAACATGATATAAATTCCTTGAATTTATATCTTGAATTTATTGGTTAACTATTGACTCAAATAGTGGTTTATATTAAATACCCGCCCATAGTTGCCTAGGGAAGATCCTATTACTTTACATTACACTATATTACCTTGTATTTTCATAACTTTAGTTAAATATCAGGGTCTGATTTCTGATTTTCTAGAATTAAAATTGTAAAACATTTGCTTTTAGAACATCACAGAAGCCAGGCCCTTTGCAGAAAGCTTTGTAAAATGTTCCCTCTGCAATTATGGTATTGCTAATTTATAATAATAGATTCCGTTGGTATTTCTTGCTAACCAAAAGTCTGAAAATAAGACAGAAACATTTGTACTTTGATTAATGCAGTAACAGTATGCCCTGCAAGAGCAATGTCTTCTTATTTTCATTCTCCTTATTAATAGTCTATTACCCAGTAAATGTTTTCATTGCTGTACAAATGTATATGGCTTGTCCTTATCATACAGTATAATTGTATTTGGAAGCTGAGAATTACATTTAAGTAACTGTACTGTTCAACTCTTTGATGGAACATCTGCACCTGTCATATACTGATATATCACGGACACATAGCTGCTATCGCAGGACTCTGGTGATAAAACACTGCATTAATTTAGCATAACATACATTAATAAGATCTATGTGTAAAGTACTGAAATGTAGACCTTTAGGGGGAAAAGCTATGCTGACGCATGAGAACAGCTGGGAGTGACATTGTGAAATGAAGACAACAGTGACAATTTTGTACTGCCAACGTCACTGGCATATAAACCTGCCTTAAACCATGCCAATTAAATTTACAATAGTGCAATCTATGTCTCATATGTACGTTATAGACATATGCCAATAATGATGTCATCAAATTGTAGAAATAACTTTACATGAACAGAAAACTGTGCTTACATTAACCATGAAACAAGTAAGACAGCTGATTAATAGTAAACTGATACAGAATTTTCAGCTTCCTCTCTTGGCTATAGATGGAGAATGGAATGTAATACCGGACACATAATTTTGGAAACATAAAAACAGACATTTGCTAAAACAATAGAGATGATATTTTATATATAAAATCATCAGAGTTTGTGTAGGCTTTTTGTTATTAGCTATCTAAAAAAAGCTGTGTAAGACTGTTGGAATAACATGATTCCAAGAGACTTAGAACAATGGCTTACATACATGAAAATTATAGCAATTTATTTATATTACACAGTTCAAGAATGATGGGTCAGGTCCACAATTAAAAGTTAAGGACTGGATCCAGACTTAAGAAGGAGCTTGAAATTAAGAGAAGAAGATTACACCTGGGCAAAACCATGTTGATTTCAGGGGAGTCAAGTTAATTGTATTCTTTGCATGCAGGGATTTATCTTTGAATTGCTTACTGCACACAGATACTGACCAGCTTTACTATTACACTGTTATTTACACTTGGGATAGGAAACATCACCTCTCAACTCTAATACTGTTTGCAACAGATGAAATATGACTCCCAGCAGTCAACATGGTTTAGCCCAGGAGTAATTGCACTCATGAAACAGGGCACTCCTCCTGCATTCCTACATGCGGATGCCGCATCCTTGCACAGTACCCTACTCTAAGTTAAGAAGGGTTTCTGTGAGTTATACTGAATTGTACATAAGGGCTTATCCATTTAAATTCCCATTCACAGTCACCATGCGTACCTCAGATGCATGGTGAGTGTTCCCACCTCCCATGTGGAGAAGAATTCCGTGCGGGTGGCAGCACTGATCGGTCTGTGTTTTTATGTTTTTATTTGTATGAAATGTGTGCGATCCTAAGGTCTGAGGTGTGAGGGTAGAGCACTCTCCCTGCACGTCTCCTGCATGTACAGTGCTTACTAGCCCAGAACTCTACCGTAACTTTTACAAACATGGCGCCAGATCCAGAGCTACGTTTTCATTATGTTTCCTAGTGTAGCGTAATTACTATGCACTCCCCTATGCACTCCCCTCGGCTGTACGTAGTTTAGCCGCATTACGCTTTCCAAACCCTACCTTAACTTTTCTAAGCATAACTCCCGACGGCCGTAATGGCTGCACGTACTTAAATGCCTCACCCCGCCTCCAAAGCGTAATTAAGGTTGTCGTATGACTGGCACGCCCCTATGTTTGTAGTTATGCTGAAGATACGTGACTGGCCCTTACGCTCTGAGTTACGTGGCGTAACATCTGCCTTGTGCATGCGCAGTACATGCAAAATGGCGTTTTTACGTCTCCGTCTAGCATAAAAACGGAAGCTTACTTAGTTCTGGATCTACCCCATGGTCCTAAGCGTAAGGGTCGCATTCATAATGCTGTTCAATTTATATACCACCCCCTGCCCATCATGTGCAGACCACATATGCAGAGCGGGTAGTCACGTCCTGCCATCGGAGAACATCCCAGCATTGAGTGTCCTGCATTACAACGAGAATTAGGCCCATTTGCACATGTGCATTGTGCTTGCATAAGGCGATCCGCATGTATAAGTACCCTGTCATTATAAGGTCTGGATCCAGTCCAAAAAAACTGTGAGCAGACTGAATAGTAACATGTATGAAATATTCAACAAATGAAATGTCCTTCTGTCACCCAGATGTAATGAAATAATAAACAGTGACTGTACATCCATCAGTTATCAGCGCTAGAAAGTAATTAAACATATTGGCCCAGATCCCATGAGTGCGGGGGGTCCGTAGTTGCGCTCATGTAGCGGGGAGAGCACGCCCCCTGCACTCCCCGCTTGCAGTAGTAAAGCTGGACACTTATATCTCCAGATTCCCACCTTAAGTTTTACGACTAGATCTGTGGCCGTACTGCCGTACTAGTCATAATGAGGCGCCCCCGACCCCTCATCTACATGGCTATCCCTGCCTGTATGGCAGTTACAACCATCGTAAATAAAGGGTCTGCTCCTTATGCATACTTACTGTCATACGCAAACTTACTTACGTATGACAGTAAGTACGCACGCAGAACATCTGGCGTGCATATGCGCACATGTTCCCAGACAGGGGACTTACGCAAATGACTTGCGTAAGTCCCCTGTCTTACTTAAGTCTGGATCTGGGCCATTATCAATATCAAATAACATTCTCAGTAGGTCAGAGGAACAATTTGTTTATTGGTGTAGAGTTTCCTAAAATTCATTGGTCAATAACAATGCACAGAATGTAAAGAAGCCAATCCCAAGCATCAACAAATACTATATGTCTAAAGTCTTATAAAGATAAAAGCGCCAATGCTCTCTGAAGCATTCTTTTTCCATTGTCCTGGAGGAAAATGTATCAAAATAATAATATTTGTAACAGTAACATGTTAGATGAGCTGTAAAATGCCATGCTATCACAGTTGTTCTATTTGATATGATGTATTAAATGGCAAGAAAACACAAACATATTCTACTATGTCCTTATTGATGTTTAATTGTACAACTATCCAGACAATATATTGGCATCTCAAATGGTCAATATTACCCTTCAAGTAACAGTTTGTAAAAAAAAAAAAAAATACTTTTTTCTTCAATTGTCAATAACTTTATTGAGGATGATCACATCAGATAAAGAGAAGTGGACAAAAAATTCCCTGGAGACACAAGCCCTCATCCTGACATCCTGCGGAGGCTAACGTACGGATATTTATATCCAGAATTCTGCACACAGGAGAACAGGGCTCTCACCTTGCACTTCTACATGCATAATGGATATCCGCACCCAGAGAACTACCTTAAGCTCTGTATATCTGTGCATGTTGAAGACTGAACCATACATAAGCCCTTACTGTGCGATTTAAATAGCACCTACTCTATTTACAATAAAAAAATATTGTAACTAAATAAAGTCCCTTACAGATTTGACTAAATAAGTAAATAAACCACTGACATCTCCAGCAAACTGCTGAACTGGATTTTCATGAACATATGTTAAAAAGCTACATTCAGAATCAGAAGGATAGAAGAAACTTCCCTCCCCCAACCAGAATCAAATTTGTCTTTCCATCCATGGAATATATTTATGGTGTAACTTATAGGACTTTCTGCAATTCTACAAAGGTTGACATCCCTGGTATATATTTATACCCAGCTGGAAGCTATCGTCTCCCTTATCATTCTCCATTACTGCTCTACCCCTCACCTCCTTTCCTCTCCCCTTGCTACAAGAAAAAAGTTTTAAGTTTTTGAAATAAAAATATATATTTAACTACAGGATTATTTTTTAAAAGACTCTCTTTATTGTTATCTGTTATCTATAAAATGACATGTTTTTAAATTCCTCCCATAAGCTCATATGATAATGGCAACACAGATGCTGTGTTCGACATTCTATGAATCTGCCTACCAGACAGTCAAGAGCACTTCATAGCACATTCGTGTTATGGTCCATTGTATGCATGATGGTAAATAAGTACATTTTCTGAAAATCAAATACATTACTATTTAATTGAATTATTATCTCATAATCACTATTGCACAGAAAACACCAAATAATTGGAGATGTCAGATATGGCATAGCATACTTTTTTTATGATCTATGTTAATACAGACAAAAATTCTGATGCCATAACATCAACTTGTTTTATGTTTACCAGCGATCACACTTCTATATTGACATTGTGTTATGTGGTGATATTGCCATCTGTTGCTTTATTAACATGACATTTTCTACATTTTTTTTTGCAATTCGTAACATATATTATTAGGATTTATTCTATGCATGTTGAGGTTGATGGTAAGGAATAATAGTATTCATATTATTTATATCCTTATGGTTCATTGCTCAGAAAAAAATAATGTTTCTTGGACTGTTATTTCTGGAATCTACATGTATCTACATAAGCAGCAAGGCACACTAATAAAATACAAAAAACTAATATAATGCAGCTGCGTTGGTTACAGGATTCTTAGACTGGAATGATTGTCAGGATCCGAATCTCAAGGACAGAAACAGACTACAAAGTAAGTAGAAATCTATTAACTTGTTTAGTACACTTTGACATGAATTAGGTCACAAATCTAATACCCCAAATATACTCTGAATCATGCATAGTTCTGTACACTTCAAATTTTAACATGTCAAAGTCTTTGTGTCTCCATATGTGTGAGGCCACTATTGGGGGGGGGGGATTGTTATCCCGGGGCCCAGAGCTGATGGGGGCCCGCCGATCTTTGCAGCAGCAGGTATCTTTCTGCCGATACTTGCTGCTCATTTCATTAGTGGGAAGAACTTCCCCACTCACCAGCCGCTGTTAAAGCAGGTCCTCTGCACCTCACCCATATGACATTACCGATGACATCACATAGGGGGCGGGCCCCACAACTGTGTCCCAGGCCCTGCAGTTTCTGACAGTGGTCCTGCCCACTGCAAATTAATTAAAAGTGGGGGTAAGTGGACAAAATTACATGCATATGTGACCAGACAGCCAGGGACTGACAAAATATGCAGGGCCCTGCCCCCCGCCCCCCACTAAATCAAACCAAGTAAAAAAAAAAAAAAAAGGAAAAACTGCATGTTATCAATAGGTCTTTTAATTCATTGTATCAGGTTCTTGGGCAGGTCAGGGTTAGGTGCGGGACGGTGAGAGGAGGTAGCAAAGATGAAGTTGGGTGGTTTAAGGTAATGAGGGTGCATATGTACCTGTGCAGGACAGGTGGTCCCTGGAGCAGGGGTAGGACACTTCAGGCCGGACTGGTGAGAGTGATGTAGCCCGGACTGGCGTAGACACAGACTGTGGACTCAGACTGCGGACTTGATTTGACTGAGTATGTGAGTAGGGACTCAGACTCAGACTGTGGACTTGACTTGACTGAGGATGTGAGTAGGGACTCAGACTCAGACTCAGACTGTGGACTAGACTCGACTGAAGAGAGACTCATGTGAGACTAATGTGAAAATGAAGTTCTGGCACTGAAGGATCAGTGCCTGGGGTTTAAATACCCCACTCTTCACGCTGATTGGCCCTTCCCGTCACGTGCTCCCCTGGCCTGCTTCCGGATTGGCCAAGGGGAGTCACGTGTAGAGACTGAAGATGGCGGCGCCCAGCAGACGCGAGGATGCCGAGGGACCGCTGGAGCCGCCTGCCGCAAGCCTGGACGACTGTGGGGACGGAGAGAAGCAGCCGCCAGATGCCCTCTGACAGGGTTTGCCGCTAATCGTGACACATTGTATTTTATAAAGTTTTAAACTAGCATTCCAATGATAATTATCAAACAGTAAGAGTTAAAAATAAAAGAAATACCGCTTACCTTTTGCTAGGTCACACTGCTGGCTCTTTTCGACCTCCTTCCCAGCAAGGCTGGTACTCTCACTCTGCTCTGGGGAGGAATGGGGGTTCAGGCTGGGTGTACTGCTTCAGAGGTGCAGCCTTGCTGTTAGACAACAGAGGCAGATGCGAATCTTGTATTTTTCTTTAATTTTCTTTTGACTCCTTCCAATATTCTTAATCCTCACCCACTATCTTCCCCATACTCTTTCTTCCATATTCTCATTAGCTATTTCCCCTGCACCCCCCTCCACCAGTTTCCTTTTTATACCCAATTCTCTACTATTCCCAATATACTGCTTTCACTACACTGCTCCCTCTATACCCCCTCACTACACTGCTCTCTCTATACCCCTCTCAATATACTTCCCCCTATACTCCCCTCATTACACTGCTTCCTCTATACCACTCTCGTTACACTGTTTCCTCTATACCCCTTTCATTACACTGCTTCCGCTATACCTCTCTCATTACACTGCTTCCTCTATACCCCTCTCATTACACTGCTTCCTCTATACCCCTCTCATTACACTGCTTCCTCTATACAGCTCTCATTACACTGCTCCCTCTATAACCCCTCACTATACTGCTTCCTTTATACCCCTCTCATTACACTGCTTCCTCTATACCCCCCTCACTACACTGATTTCTCTATACCCCCTCACTACACTGTTTCCTCTATAGCCTTCTCATTACACTGCTCCCACTATACCCCTCTCATTACACTGCTTCCTCTATACCCCCCTCACTACACTGCTTCCTCTATATTCCAATCATTGCACTGCTTCCTCTATACCCCCCTCACTACACTGCTTCCTCTATACCCCTATTTATTTATTTACTTTCTATTCTCTTCTCTCCCCCCCTGTCTCTTGACTCACTCAATCAGTTGCTGGGCCGGCAGTCAGTGCTCCTCCCCCTCTGTCCTATCTGAGTATAAGCCGGCAATAACGATGCCTGCATGTGTGTGTGAGCACTGATTGTACAGACATGCAGGATACCTGTATCATCAGCCGGCTGATGATACAGGTATCCTGCATGTGTGTACAGTCAGTGCTCACACACATGCAGGCATCGTTATTGTCGGCTTATACTCCTAGATGGGACAGAGGGGGAGGAGCGCTGACTGCCTGCCCAGCAACTAATTGAGTGAGTCAAGAGACAGGGGGGGAG
This sequence comes from Limnodynastes dumerilii, assembly GCA_011038615.1. Taxonomy (NCBI): domain Eukaryota; kingdom Metazoa; phylum Chordata; class Amphibia; order Anura; family Limnodynastidae; genus Limnodynastes; species Limnodynastes dumerilii. Next base: position 506,650 of record WWET01000423.1, read on the forward strand.
AGAAGAGAATAGAAAGTAAATAAATAAATGAAAGAGGGGGAGCAGCGCTGACTGCCAGCCCAGAAACTAAACTCTAGTGTCCTGGGCAGGACAGAGAGGAGGCCAGGATCTATACTGGGCCCCCTCTCTGTCCGGGCCCGGTTCACTAGGCCCGGCTGTACCCCCCCTGATGGCGGCCCTGGAGACAGCCGAAAGTTACTTTTCGGCTGACTCTATTCCGAATAGGTAGACTTTTTTATGAATGGGTGAGTGTGAATTTGTACAGGACCCACTGCAGACACACCGCTGAAATCTCTGGAGATGTGAGTAACCTCTCTGGAACCTTTTAGTGGGGGGGTTTGGGCTAGGCTTTTAGGAAGGGAGAGTTAGGTTTAGGGCCATAGAAGGGGAGGGTTAGGGTCAGGCTGCGTGGAGGGGAGTCTTAGGGTTAGGCTATAGAGAAGGACGAGAGAATTAGGGTCAGGTCTGCGGGGAAGGGAGGGTTAGGGTAATGGAAGGGTAGGGTTAGGGTTAGAATTAGGGGAAGGGTTGGGGTAGTTTTTAACCTTACCTTTCGGAGCACCATATTCAGTGCTCCAGGGATTGATTGCTATGCCAGTTCTAAGCGGGGACCCACACCTGTTAATTTATATGCACTTGCCCTACGGAAAATGGGACCGGTGCGTAATGGTAAATTGTATGTAAGGGTTTAACCAACCCATTACTTTACAACTACAATACTCCCCTACCCCCACCCACCATGCGTACACGCTTTTCGATGACGGGTCAGAAACGCTTTTGGAAAGGCAACCTGTATCAAGAGCCTTTTGATCACACATGTGGAAAACAGACACTTAAGTGTGAAATAATTATGCACTGATTCGCAAATATACGGTATGTGTCTAAGTTGCAAGGCAACACCCATAACACTCCCCTCACACTTACGGATTTTAGCAGACTTCCTCTACCATAGGGCAACCTTAACTCTACGAGCGTATATTTGTGCTTAAGTTGCTTAGGTATGTGAGGACTTTCCTAACTGCGCCCATATTAGGCCATTTAAATCCCCCCACACACCTTCACTTAACTTCCTACGTACGTAGGACTGGCTCGCCCCTTCGGACATATCTCACTAAGCACGGATTTGAAGTCCGTACCTAATGGATTTCCGTGCTGAAATCCTACGTAGCATGCGTAAAAAAGTTACTACGCATGCGCAGTTTATCTGATCATAAAAATACGCACGGTAGAAGTAGAAAAATTGTAAGTGTGAATACGGTCCTAAAACTGCATCAACAATATGTAAGTATACATGATATATTTAAACAACACTAAAATTAAATGCATATTTTTATTATATTCTATATATAAATTAACAAACTAAATAGAACACAAGTTTTTCATTACAAATCCAAGCATTTTACCATACTATCTTCTGTGCTGTGTCCCTTAGAATTGTAAATCCTTTTACACAGATTCCAGCACAAGTCACAATCACTATGGAAAAGAGCAGCTCATCAAGATTATAATTGAAGAGAAAATGCAGCATGATTTAAATACCTATGGTCTCATTATTCTCATAGCTTCTGCTCCCGTTTTTATAAGCTTTGTGCTGGTGATTACACAGGAAGCATAGTTAAAGATCAATTCACTTTTTGCAGACTCTGGCCAGGTGCATATATTTCATGTGCATGTATCACTGAAGATATATGTCAGTTGTTCCCAAATATTTATTAATATCACAGACACACTGCATTTTTTGCAAATGTTATTGACAAATAATAATATTTGTATATTGTTAATATGAATATATGTATATGTAATATATGTATAAAGGCCTAGGCCATTGGCGTATCTATAATGGGTGCAGGGTGTGCAGTGCACAGGGCCCCTCAGAACAGGGGGCCCTGTGGCATGCATCCTGCACCCTGGGTTGGCAGGGGAAGGGGGGCCATTCATCATCTATTTCTTCCCTCTAATATCTTCTGGAGGGAAGTAATAG